>JASSUY010050165.1:0-17044 GCA_032466535.1 Forpus xanthops | reverse complement strand
ATTTCCCCGGGACTGGGGAAGAAAGAGGGGGGGGGTGTGCAGAACTGTTTGAGGGGGGCCTCAAACCACGACAGACATCAAATATGATGGTATTAAAGAAAATAAGATTTCTGAGATCACATGCTTCCACATGACATCAACAGGTGCATTCAGCAGACAGAATAATCATTTGCCTGTGGTATGTATCCAAAAGACTTTTTTTTTTTTCTCCAAAAGCGTTTGTCACCGCTTTCTGCAAATCCCCAAACTAGCAAATTCAGTGTGTTCAGAAGCTTCTATGAATATGAAAAAATGCTTGGCTTACACTGATGACAACTACAGGCAAACTCTGCAGAGATTTACTTAGTCTTATGCTTGTGATGAGAAAATAGAGGCATGTAAATCACAAGGGTACTAATTTCTTCAGCTTCCAACTTGCAAATTAATGACAATGTGAAACATGAAAAATTCAATTAAACAGGAATAAAGATAAATCATAGCTACTCTGGAGCCTTTTCTGAAAAGACTCTTGTGGTGAAAGGCAAATGATCTGATTTTCTATACTTTTTGAATTATTTTTGAATTTTCATTTCCACTCCTGTTGTGATAATATTTTCAAGAACAGGAAGAAAATACTTTTTATGAAGTCTTTTAAGATGTACAAATACAATACTTCAATGGGTAATGAAGAAAAGAGAAAGCTGCATGAATATCTGTGCCTATTCAAATGGCTAAATTTTTGAGTAGCTTGAATTTTTCAGATTTCAGACTTCAAAAGGAAAATGTGTGAATTTGTGTGTGCAAAACCAAAACCATATCTATATAGGTCCTTTTTTGGAATGCATAAGTTATCATAATTATTGAGCTTAGTTTGAAAACAGGAGAAACAAAGGATTTTTTTTTTTAAGAAAAGCTGACAGTTAATAGCAGACTTGGGAATATAAGACTTTACCTACAAGACTGAGAAGACATTCCAATTTCAGTAACAAACATGTAACATCTTATTGACTAGTCTATTTTCTGTAGACTCAGAGTAAAAAAATCTTATGTATGTGCATCCCTGTGCTTGTGCAGGTTTGAGATAAGAGACACACAATAGGAGGCAGACAATGTTTACAGAGTATTTCTGGAATTACTAAAACTAGCTAGAAAAAGAGTCCTAAGGTATAATGATGTGACAAAAAAAGCAAGAACAGACTAAAGTAAGATAAGCTACTGTGGCCACCAGAAGTTTGAGAGTAATAAGGAAAGCAGCAAAAGAGATTTCAGTAGTAAACCATTTTTCTGGAACTGTTTGCAATGATGAAAACTTAAGGAAAAAGGACATACCTGTTAAAGAGCCAATGATATCCTTGTTATCTAACAGATCCTTGAACTTTGGGGATTTTTTTTTTTTTTGCCCTGGTATCTACAGAGCATACCATGCAAATGTAAAATGAGCTTCAGGGCACCTAAAAAGCCAAACTATATGCGGGTCCATACTAGACATCACCCATCAGGTTCTACCTAGGCCTTGAGTCCCTGCAAAGGATCCTAGGAATTGCAATAAACATCAACCATTTCACTGAATTGTGTCTAGGATCATTGGCAGGGAACATCATTAAGGTTACAGACTAGGTTGAAAGCCTGGAAATAGAGATAAAAATGATGTGGTCTTTTTCTGTGCTCTCATGACCCTTCTGAGTCTATGGTTGGATAGATAAAGGCCTTGTTTCCCTCTGAAGAGGAAGTATATGCATGGTTTAACGTTTAAAAGCAGAAAAGATACTTCTTTCCTCAATATGGCATAAAGAATGTGGCATTCACATTTTGGAGGTTACATGGTTATTTGATCTTCAGTAGCACCTGTATATCTCCTGCAGAAACTACCTAATAAATAGAAGTCCTCTTACTCTTTATTGGGAAAGATTTGTTGACAAGTTGTCCTTAATAGCTCCCAGAACCAGCTGTGGAAGCTCCCAGTGACTGCCTTGAGTAGTAAAGCCAGCTTTTATACTACTTGCTGTTAGATGCTAAGTCTTACTAGTTACATTGCGTGCGTAATTGAGTGTGACTTTAATAATACTAAAGAATTTCTGTAGACATTAAAGAAGCCTCTAAGTGCTAGGAATTTGGGCATAAAACGCATGACACCTATGTTTTGTCTTCCTATACAGAAGCCTACATGTAAAATATCTATTTAAAGTTCTCTTTATTTCTATCTAAACAGAGAACCGTGGATCAGAATTGTTGGTTTGTTGATGACGGACTCAAAACTCATTGTCTTGGTTTAAGCTCCTCAAGCATTTTTTGCTCCCTCACTCCCCCCTCTTTCTTCCCCAGTCCCGGGGAATGGGGAGGAAAATCAAGAGTGCAACTCCCACGGGTTGAGATAAGAACAGTTTAGTAACTAAGGTATAACATAAATCACTACTGCTACCACCTATAATAATAATGACAAGGCAAATACAAGGAAAGACTACAACAGCTCACCACCCAGCCCCATCAGGCAGTGCCACCCCCAACCTTTCGGGTCTCTGCCCTATGTTTTTACATACTGGACATGACGTGCTGTGGTATGGAATACCTTGTTGGTCAGTTTGGGTCAGGTGCCCCGTCTCCGCTTCCTCCCAGCTTCCCCTCCTCCCTGGCAGAGCATGAGGCTCAGAAAGTCCTTGGCCAGCCTAAACACTACCAAGCAGTAACTGAAAACACTGGTGGTATCAGCGCTTCTCCCAGGCCCAAAATCAAAACCACAGCGCTACACCAGCTACCAAGAAGGAGAAAAATGACTGCTTCTGCTGAACCCATGACACTCTAACATTTTCCAGTAGTATTGTCTTGATCTTTTCCATATTTCCTACTGAAATATTCATTTAAAATCAGGCCAAGGAAAGATCTTCGAATGCCTGAGGCTGGATCGGTACATTCTTGGAGATTGTTTCCTGGAGAAATTTCTGATATTCAGGATCAAATCAAGCAATCTATCCCACTGTCAAAAAATCTGAATGTTTTACATAAGTGCAAATCTTTTTTTTTTTTTTTCCCATTATTTTTTGATGTGACCAGACTGGCATAACAATAGAGTCCTACAAGAGTCCTATGTATACATTTAAAAACACACAGAAAAACATAAACACAAGCAACATATACACCTGACAACAGCTAACAAGTCTCTCACAGGTGTTTTTTTCTCCCAGTGGGACAGCCACACTTTTTATTGTTTTCATATGCCTCTTTCTCAGCAGAATTAAGGTATAGTGCAGTCTACTTTTTTGCCTCTGCAAGAAATTTGCCATGTCGTATCTTCATTATTTGTACAAATGTTTTTTGTTATGAAGATAAACCATGGAAACTGACAAATGCCCAGGTCTAGCAAGACTCTGATCTGTATATTTATAGAATCATAGAATCATAGAATAGTTAGAGTTGGAAAGGACATTAAGATCATCTAGTTCCAACTCGCCTGCCATGGGCAGGGACACCTTCCACTAAACCATGCCACCCAAGGCTATGTCCAACCCGGCCTTGAATACTGCCAGCAATGGAGCGTGTTTGTTATATGCCTGATCCTTGCAGAGGAGTATGAGAAGTAACATGCATCTATCTGTGCAGAAATCTTGTGTGCCACACGATTTAGAATCAACTGCACACATATGGTGATTCAATCAACAGAAACAAATCTCAGATGTGTTCTTTCAATGACTTTAAATGAAAGGGATTTCTCTGATTCATTTATGGCTTGACATGTAACCTTGGTTTGTTTTGTTGTTTTTTTTTTCTTTATCAGAGTTTAATTCTTCTAGAAGACTATCTCCCCAAATCAAAAAAATAATTTAAATTCTTATTTCAACCTATTCCAACCTATAGAATCATAGAATTACAGAATGGTTTGGGTTAGAAAGGATCTTAAAGTCATCTAGTTCCACCTCCTTGTCATGGGCAGGGGCACCTCCCACTAGATCATGCTGCCCAAGCCTCTGTCCAATCTGACCTTAAACACTGTCAGGTTGGAGCATTTACCACTTCTTCAGGGAAATTATTCCAGTGCCTCACCACCCTCACGGTAAACAACTTCTTCCTTATATCTAACTTCAACTTCCTCTGTTTTAGTTTAAACCCTACCCCTTGTTTAAACCCATTACTCCTTGTCCTGTTGCTACAGTCCTTAATTATTATAAACTATCATTTTTTTCAATTTAGTGAGAATACTCTTTTGTTCTTATTGCCTACTAGTCAGTCAGTAGGCTCAGACATCAAACAAGCTCTCAAGCCACCATAGCTACATAGTCCTTTTATTTTTACATAAAGTGTTCAAGTGTTTTAGATATTTTTCACCCATGTCATAGTATTTAGCCTATTTAGTGTAACCTAGAGTCTCCTTTGGAAAATACTACATGAATTCAAATGTACCATCTGAGAGTTTATAGAGCTCTACTCCTACTTTTAAACTGTGAAAAGATTACAAGTTATGTGTTTCATTAATCACTATGTTTTTGAATAAAAAAAAAAGAGGCATAGTATTTTGCATGCTAGTCAGCATTCTTGTACACCTAAATTTATTACTCTTTTTCATGTGCAAATGGAAAGTTGGAAACAAACTGTATTGACATAACTTTGTTGCAATAGTTATTCAAGAGGAACTAATCTTTAATCTTAAAGCAATTAATCACAAAATACCTCCTACATAATTACATGAGGGTGATACACACAGAATTACCAGCTCATGTGTTTCCAATTAGAACATAATTTTTTTTCGCAGAATTGTCATGTTCCATTAGATCAAAACATCTTTAATACTTCACAGTAAAGAAAACACAAATCCCAACTATGACAATTTTTACATGCGCGTGTATTTATACAAAAACATATTAAATACATGTATATGTGTAAGTGTATGTGTATATGTGTGTGCAGGTATGTATGTATGTATGTAAGTATATAAAGAATAAGTGCTGCTTCAAACTGAACTTGCAATGCAAATTTTTTTTTTTCATATTTGCTTACAACTCTACCATAAATTCATAAATCAAATCTGTTTTTCAACTTTGAATTCTTCAGGATTATTAGATTGTCTTGGCTTTTTAGTCCAAGCATTCAGAGTAATTGTAAATTTCCATTATACATATTCTTGCTGGCTTTGGGTGGCAAGATTTTGCTGGCTAAGGTGCTGCAAGAGATGAGGAGGGGCCAGGTTCTGCATTGTACCAAAAACAACCAATCCTAACCAATACCAGTGGACACAATGTAGGACATATCTGAGCCTCTCAGCAATGACGGTGGTATCTCAGGGAAAATGTGTTTAAAGCAAGGTTAAAAAAACTGCTGTACAGCAGTTGAGAGAGGGGACAGAAAAAAATGTGAGGGAAACATCACTGCAAATGAGAAAGTGAAAGAAAAAGGAAGGGGAGGAATTGCTCCAGATGCTAGAGCAAAATCTCACAGATATCCATGCCACATCCCATGCAGAGGTCCCCATTCTAGAGCAGGTGGATATTGCCTGGAGGACTTCAGCTCATGAAAGACACATGCTAAACTAGGAGAAAAGTGTAAGGAGGAACACATGGCAGAGAACTGCTATGGACTTACCACAACATCCCCATTCCCCATCCACCTACAGCTCTTAGGAAAGAGTCAGGAATGCAGAGCTGAGCCATGGATTAAGAATAGCTTTTACCCTTGTTTCTAACTATCCCACTTTATTTTTTTTTTTAATTGGCCATAAATTTAACTTCCAAGTGAAGTCTGTTTTGCTTCTGATGGTAGTGGTAACTGACCTCTCTAACTTGCCCTAAAACTTCTCCATCTTATTTTCTCCCTCTGTCCTGAAAGCATCCATGTGGTGCCTGGCAGCCCACCAGAGTCAATGAACCACAACATTTTCAGCCACTGTAATAAGCAAAAGCATAAACAGTACTTTGAACTACTAATTTCAGCCATGCTGAAATGTATCTTTCTTATATCAATGCAGGTTTTTCAATTGAATATAGTGGATACAGAATTGCAGATTATTATGTATCTCTATCTCTTTATCAAGGCTTTATGCATAATACTGTAGCTATGATACAACTCAAATCATGTTTCTTTAAGGCTAATTGCTGACATTTTTTCTAATATTTTATGAGATTAACACATAATAGCTATTTAAATTACAAGCAGCTGACTGAAAAGTACTAAGTCTGAAAAGCAAAATGTGAGGAGTTAATCATATTTCCTTAATCGCAATTCAATGAACATAGCAATTTAAGTACTGCTTGTTGACATAAACATCTAGAATTACAATATCAAAATTGATCTTCCTTAACAACAAATGTTGACAGATAGCAAAATCCATTATTTCCTGAATGATAATAGTGAATATTTTGCATTGCCTTTTGGAAACATACAATAAATTTCATTCTTCATTTTACATGAATCTTCAATATTTTGCTAAAATTGTGTTTTCAGGGACTCCACTGATAAACTTATCAGGTTTCTGCAGAGTAAATGTAACTACAAAAAAGGATAATTTCTGGAATATTTTCTTGAGAAATACTATGGCATGAAGTCATTCTTGATTCACTAGGGCTTGACTTAGAAAAAAGGCCAAAATAATTAGTAAATTAAATCAAATGAGGTATGAAACTAAGTAAAATAAATCAAATATTTAATAATATTTTTGTAAGACATAAGAATTGAGAACTAAAACTTTCGATTTTCTTCCTATTTATCATTATCTACACAAATATAGCCAGCAATAATTTTAAGTATTCTTAAAATGCTTCTGCTACTTCTTCCTTCTCAGGGATAGGACTCCTCACACTCTACTCCTGCTTCAGTGTAGAGTCAGTTCTGCATGAACTGCAATGTGAGTGCTTCAGAAACTGCTTCCATGTGAGTCCTTTCCATGAGTGCAGTCCTTCAGGAGCAGACTGCTTAACAAGGGTCCCTTCCATGGGGTACATCCTTTAAGAACTGCTCCAGTGTGGACCCCCATGGGGTCATAATTCCTGCAGCAAACCTGCTCCAGGATGAATTCTTCTCACCATGAGGTCACAGGTCCTGCCAGGAACCTGCTCCAGTGCAGCTTTCCCATGGGGTCACTGCCTTCTTCAGTATCCCCCTGCTCAGCTGTGGCATCTTCCACAGCCTGCAGGTGGACATCTGCTCCACCATAGACCTCTATGTGCTTCAGTGGCACAGCCTTCCCCACAGGCTGCAGGAGAATCTCTGCTCTGGCACCTGGATCACCTCCTTCCTTCCCTCTTCACTGACCTGGGTGTCTGATGGCTGTTTCACCTATTCTCACTCCTCTGTTCTCTGCCTGCTGTTTCCAAGGTTGTTTTTTCCCCTTCTTAAATCCTTTATCCCAGAGGTGCTACCACCATCAATGATGGGCTTAGCCTTGGCCAGCAGGAGGTCCATCTTGGAGCTGCTTGGCATTGGCTTCATTGGAGTGAGCTCTCTTAGTGCTCATTTTTCTAGTGAGCACTTCTATGGGAAGCTCTTAGCAGCTTCTCACAGGAGATACCCCTGTAGCCACCCCACTACCAAAACCTTGCCATGCCAATGCACTCTCTGACAAATGATTATATATAGACAGACTATAAATGATTCAACACCTAGGTCTCTCTGGTCTAAAGCCATCACAAATTAATCCCCTTGGTCTCCAAATTGTGTTCAACCTTTGTCGTGTACTTGCCCATTGAACTCTCTCCCTACTAACAGCCAGCTGGTTAGTTAGCGGAGTTTATTCACCTCTTGTAACTTTCTTTACTAGGGCTACAACATTTACTAAACCCAGGTTTTATCTGAACTCTAACTGTGAAAAAAAGACATTTTTTCCTGCAGTCAGAAATAGCAATGCTATACAATGTTTGAGTTCTGTTGGATTGGAATTAAATAAGGCATAATCCTGTGGCAGGCCAGGTGGCTTAGCAGCTGTTCAGAGTATTGTGAAATGGGAAAGCTGGTTTGAAAACAACCTCATCTATCTTTTTCTCAGCCATTCACTTTGCTGGGAAGCTCAGCTATGGTGATATTGTGAAAGTGATGCAGTTATATGGCCTGACCTTGGCTCCTCTGCATGATAAGGGATATAAGTAGAAGAGCAGGAGAAGTGACAGCTGCTGAAGGTACAGATAACTCCTGCTGGTCAGCTGATAAAGTAACATAGAATGTACTTGCCTGCTGATTTTCTTGTTGTGCTTATTTTTCATAATAGCTACAGCCTATACACAATGGTTCGCTCCTACTGAAATCTAATAACTTCTATATATTATTAGATGCAGACAAACCTGAGCTTGCACTGCCCATGCTATGACAGCAGCAAAAATGAGGGGTGGAAGGACCCAAGCTTTTTTGTTACTAGACGCAATACATATTTGTCATGTATAATCACTAATTTAAAGCACTATGGTCTCTACTCTCTACCTTTACTTAAAAAAAAAAAACCTATTTTTTTTTATACCTCACTCATTTATGCCTCTAAATATGCCTCATTATAAACACTTTCTTCAGCATGTCCAATTCCAACATAAATCTACTCTCAGTTTAAAACCATTGGCCTCTGCCCTGTCACTTTGGGCCCTGGTAAATAGTCTCTCACTGTCTTGTAAGCCTCCTTTATATAGAAAAAAGCTGTCATCTTCTCTTCTCCAGGCTGAAAAACCCCAGCTCTCTCAGTCTTTCTTCACAGCACAGACACTCCAGCCCTCTGATTATTTTCATGGCCTGCTTCTGGACCTGCTCTAACATGTCCATGGTATTTTTTATGCTGGGGGCTCCATGAAGACCTCCAAGTATGTGTTGGATGTCTCTAATCACCTCCGTGTCTTTCATATGTTTTAACATATTTTCCAGGATGATTTCTTCCAAGTTCTTGCTGGATGCAAACTTGTGGCTAACTGATTGGTTGTTGTTAGGGTCAGTGGGTATGAATAATAGAATTTCAAACTATAGTATGCTGCCATGTTGCAGTCCACTTAATTCAAAGTATCGTGTCTGACACAAAATGTGATGGGCACACACAGACACGGACACACACTGCACTTACAATTCTGTGATGCTTAAGGCATGTAGTCATATGTGGGATAGATTCACTTCCAGACTAGGAACCTCTTCCTTTTCTAAGAAAGCATTTTAGAGGGGGGGAGGGGGGGAGGGATGTCATTAACAAATGACTTATCAGGCAGTTCCATTACTAAGCCAGGTGGTGTTTTATGTTTCAACAACTGTTCATTATTTCAAAGCTGAGTTGAAACCTTTAGAAAAGTTAGTGTAAGTAGATAATACAGCCACATCTGCCAGGCGGACATAAAGATCAGCAGAAAAATTTCAGAAAGAGTATTTAAAAGAAATCACCCTCCCACAATCTGCTATTTTAAGTGGAAAAAACACTAATGTAGCAACTGATAGAACTATAGTGTTAGTATTTGTTTTTCATCTTCCCTTTGTACTTCTTTTTGTGTCTCAGTACTACAGAGCCTATGGGGAAAATTTTTTGTTTAATTTTTTCAGTGTTTTTACAATTCCAGTATATCTACTTGCTATAGATGTCAACAAATTTAATTTTTTCTAACCCTTGTAGATCTGTAGGAAGGCTTCATTAGTTTTCAAAGAATTAATGAAATTAGAGAAGGACAGAAAGCAGAAAGATAGAGAAGAATGAAAAAGATAACTCTTGCTGGAGATCTCTTGTTTTGCCAGTCATTGAGAAACAATTTAATTTCCCTGAAAATTTTATTTCCAGCCTTTCTAGAGACATCTTTGTGTGCTTTGTGTGCCTGGTGAAGAAACAAACTCCTTTTTATAGAGTTTTAATTTCTAAATTTTAATAAGCTTAGGCTATATCAGTGCAAAACTTATAGAGATGGCTTCACTTTTAACATCACATTATCTTCACTCTACCAAATAAAAATGTCCTGATGCAGTACCTAGAACAAAATGAGTTATTGAGAAAATATCTATCTTGCCTTAACTGAATGCAGAGGCCAAAACCTTGCTATCTTTTAAGAGTGTGTACAGCTTACACACTACCTACTGTGTACAATCATCTAGCTAAGCAAGTTGAGTGTAGGTTGTGTAAAAAACACAGCTAAGAAATCTGTTTCATGCAGTTGGCTGTAGAAGAGATCATAATAATTAATGTGCAATCTGCTACGTCAGAGCATAAAAGAAACAAAGCAAAAATACTTCAGAAAATGTTTCGAGAGATTTTTTAAATAAATTATTTATGCTTTTAATCATAATTTGCCATTTTATAGTTTGTTTGTATTTTTTTGCTTAGTCTTTGAAACAGATCCTAAAAAAATAAAAATAAATCATTACTAAAGACTTTATCATTCTGCATCTGATTTCAGTTTTTATTTTTAAATTTCTCAGCTTGAAGCTGCTTTTTGGCTTCAAGAAAAATGCTGTAACAGAGCAGAAGTGTTTATCATATCACTGTCAGTGTCCACCAGGCCCCAGGGTTTCATTTTGTAAATTGAGTCTGGCTTACGGTAGTAATTGTCAGAAAGCAAATTAGAATTTATTCTTAACACAAGGAAAAGAAAATGAAATAAACCTTTACTGTTATGAAAATAAGGCACATTAGGTAAATATTCTAATGTAATGCAGCACTGTAGTCAAATTTGATGATACCAATCTGTCAAAAAACTGAAAGAAGTAATATGTTTATTATTTTTACTTCTGGAAGTTTGCTGTAGACAAATGTTTCATTTCACTACCAAATCATGACTTGTACTCATGCCTATGGTATTATAAATAAAAAAAATAACTATGCTAGAAAGAATTGTATAAGAGAAACTCAGGATTGAATTTTACTTTTTACATGGAAAACTCTTCTAGTCTGAAAAGTGATAAATTAATGATATCTTAGATGCCCCCCCCCCAAAAAGGAAAAATACACATTGATTTTAGTGCAATGAGTGAAGTTGTGGTTTAATCATAGAATTATAGAAACACAGAATGGTACGGGTTGAAAGGACCTCTAAAGATCATCTAGGTCTAAACCCCTTCCCAAGGGCAGGGAAATCTTCCACCAGATCTAATTGCTCAAAGCCCCATCCAACCTGGCCTTGAGCACTATCAGGGATGGGGCACCATAGCTTCTCTGGACAACCTGTGCCAGTGCCTCACCACCCTCAGAGAAATTTTTTTTTCTAATACTAATTTAAATCTTGCCTCAGCTGCGAGTGCATACTGCTGCTGCATGTTCAGCTTCCCATCAAACAATACCCCCAAGTCTCAGCTCTCCTCAGGGTTGCTGTCTGCCCAGTCTGCATTTGTGCATGGGTTTGCTCTGGCCCAGGTGTAGGACCTTGCAATTGGCCTTGTTGAACTTCATGAGGTTTATATGGGCCCACCTCTTGAGCCTGTCACTGAGGTCCCTCTGGATGGCTTCGGTCCTTACAGCACATCAACCGTACCACACAGCTTGGTGTTTTCTGCAAACTTGCTAAGGGTGCACCCAATCCCCCTATCCATGTCACCAATAAAATGTTCATAATCAGAATAAACTCAAAAAGGCAAATGAGATTAAAAAAGAAAATTGGGCATACTTGCCAAGGACAGCAATATAATTTCTGGATAGGTGAAAATGAGAGAATATGCATTAGAACTAATATCCTACTCTGTGTATCAAGAAATAAAATCTAGATTGAAACAATATACCTATTATTAGGTTTTGATAACACAGTTATATTTCACTAATGTTTTTATTTATAGCAAACTAAAATATTGCAATTTTGATCCTGTTTCAAAGCTATAATGCACCGATTCTACTGATGCAGTTGTAAATCACTCTTTAGGCTTAATAGCTGTCTTGTCTTTAAGTCCCCATTTAAAATGCATCTTGATTATTAAGCATCAGTAACAACAGGATTATTTTCTATTTTGACCAAATATTAAATAAAGGCAAAGGGAATAAAACTTTTAAGACATCAGCTTTGAAATTCAGGCAAGGAATGGAAAGGTAATGCCAGAAAGGTGTGTGAAGTACCTGAACTGGATATGTACTGCAGTTTTTCTCAGACAGGCTCATTGACCCTTCTGTCTGGAGCAGCCCATATTAAGTTAGCCTAGCTGCCTTAGGGCATGAGACTCAGGTACTTTACACAGCTCCCTCCAGCAGTCAGTTAGCCTCTTTTTCCTACGACTGCTCTTTCTATTTTTGAAATTGTCTCTCATATTAAAAAATATTGATAAAATATTTTTTAATCTTGCTGAACAAGATTGCATTCCCTGCCCCCTCCCCCCCAGTGTAAATGCTCCCACTGCAAATGTCCAGATAGCACAAAAACTTCTTTGTTTGTTTTTGTCCCCAACACTTACTCTTATACTATTAAAAAAATGGAAGTAAACTTTGTTTTATATTTCACTGGAATGGCTGCGGAGTACTTGAGATATTCAGACAGGTCCACAGGTTTTCTGGTCCTGTTGACTGATGTGGCCCTATCTCTTCACTGTTCACTTGAAGCTGCAACAGAAATATCAGAAACCTTTTGCTTCAAAACCTCCGAGAGCCACCATATCTATACTCCCTTCCACAATAGGCTTCAGGCCTGTTTGTTTCTGTGAAATTTCATCAAAGACCAAGAGTTTGTTTATCTCTGGTAAGCATCTGTTAGGAAAGAACTGTCTCATTTCAGCTCTGCCATCTTCTACTCCTTTGCTGCAGTTTCAGTGATCAGTGTTTCCAGGTGACAGTAGCATGAGTAGTCATTAAGAAAACACCAAGTGGTCAGTTATGACTGATGGGTAGTTATGCAGATAAACTGAGATGCATTCCTCATTGGTAGAAAAATACTATGCATGAGAAATTTTAGGTGTTAAGAAAGCAGTAGCTTTTCAATACATCTCATAATGTCAGATGTTTCTAAACTTGCATTAATTAACACAGCTGACAGTGGAATGCAATATATTCCAATCAGTTTAATGTTTTTTTATTCTGTCATTTCAAGCAACCTGTTTCTCACTCAACTTTCTTGACTCTTCTATCAGCTTTTAAGTGTAATCTAGCCTGTACTCCTTACAAGATGTTACTTGAGAAGCACTGAAATATTTTACTGTGGTTCTCTGGCCACAGGTAGAATACTCAGATCTCAGGCCATCTGCTTTAAATTGCATAGGGAACTTTTTATTGGTTGCATTGTACACATAATAAGCCAGTCTTAATATCAGAGTAGTCATCTTTATTATCATAGACACAAAATCGTTTTAAGGGAGACATAAGAAAGAAGTTAGATTTTTAAGGTGTTTGGGAATTTAAAATATAGCTAAGCCCCTAAGTCTTACAGGTACCAAAGTAAATTTAAGTATCTTCAAATCTCTCAGTGGCATTTAAACTTGGAATTTAATCATGCTTGGCACGTCATTCTTATATATGGATAAGTAATTTTTGTTGCTAATTCCCTCCAGAGATGAAATGTGTAAAAATGTATGCAATGTATTTTGGAGATAATTTTTCCATTTTAAGATGAACCTGAAATTCACTGATCACCTAGAGATAAAATTCACCAATTACTTAATCATTTAGTCTCACTGTGTAAAAATCCTAACTTGGGTTGATGTAAATCTTTCAGTTTTATCCTGGGAAATGGTTGTTTCATCATTTTAAAGAAGATAGAGTAAATAATCAACCTTATGTTTTATAAAGATGAGAGGCACCTGGCTGAGAAAAAGCTTTTCAAAACATTCAGGATTGTATAAACTGATTCATTTGGCTTGTTTGACAGAAATAACATGAAATTGCAGCAGCATGAGCAGAAACACTGGGAACTTCAAAAACTGGAGAAGTTAACAACAAAACATCCTTTCATCAAATCAGATGTAGTATGTGAGAATTGGAGTAACAAAACTGGAGGTGATGATAACTATATTCAGGAGTGAGGGTCACAACACTGTGAAGTAGACTAATGCATTAAACTAAGGTATAAAAGGTGTAAAAGATCACAAAAGAAAAAAAAAAAAGAAATAATCACCTCTACAATAAAATAAGTGTGCACTGACTTGAAGTGAACACCAGGCTTTTCTGAATTTTTTTTCTAAACTTTATAGGAAAAAACTTATGAAAACAGACAATGCAGTTCATTAAAATATATCATTATGCTAAATACAAGGCTGCTCATGGCTTGCTATCACTCTGAAAAGAAAGAATTGTTATTAATTCATGGAAACTATTGTAAATAAAGGAAAATATTGTCCGCAACAATCCTTCTCATCCAGAGTGTTACCATTTGCAGCACCATTTCTCTCCCTAGCTCATTTTTAATAAGAATATATTCTTGTATTCCAGTTACTAGATGTGCATTCTCTTTTTTCACTGTATTTCTGAAAGTCTTAGTATGACCTTAGCTTGAAAAAATAGACCTGCTGATTACCCTTATATGAGATTTTTACTTCCTTGTTGAAATAGTGCTTTAACAAGTGAAAAACATTAAATTAAACCTGTGCAACAACTTGGAAAACAAAAAGAAAGCTGAAAATGAGTAGAATAGGCAGACTTTTTTAACTCTGTGAGTTTTATTTATTTATGCAATTTTTTATCATTTTCACTCTGCCCATCTTCAAGCACATTGGCCTGATGAACTTTGAAATCTTAACTTCAAAACCAATACATTCAAATATGGATACATGGAAAGTTATGTTTTAACAATAATTGAATAATCTGATAGCTATTTTTAGACACAGTTTAGACTTTATTAGTATAAAGCTGGAGGTGTTGTGTTTTCCTCTGTCTTCAGGCATAGCACAGCTACTTTGATGATTCTTTTATATTTGACACTGTTTTCAATTTACATATCTTGCAGGACATCCCATAAAATCAGTCAGAATACTGACATATACTCATCTAAAGCAATAACATGGCTTTTATATTTTAGCACAAAGTGGGCTTTTATTTCCCTTCAAATTATTTTGGTTTACAGAACTGATGTTAGCACTCTCTGGACTCTAAGTAGAGGTGATTTTAGGATTTCTTTAATTTTTCTGATGAACTTAGAACTCTTACAAAGGGTTAGATTTTCTTCATCTGGCATTAATTTTAAACTTTTTTTTTTTTTTTTTTGACTGATTGTTAGATCACAGATCATTCTGTCAGATAGGATATAACAATTGTTTCAGTTGCAAAAACAGTCATGTAAAAAAGCTGCAAATCACCCAGTCCTTGTGTTTTTTTGCTCTCCTGCAAAAATAACATCTCCTACAACATTTATTAAGGGTCAAAGTGCTTACTGCTTGTGGGAACTGCTTTATTCCAGTCCATAGAAGGAATGGATCATCTGTTATGGCAGGTAAGCTGCCAAATTTGCCATGTAATCAAGTCCTAAGTAATAAAGCAAAAAGTTGTGGGGCTTTTTATATATATATATATGTATATAAAGGTTGACAATGATTTAGAAGGAATGTAGTATTACAAGTACACATATTTCTGCTTCTAAAGGCTGTCATGTCGGTAGTCAAGTAGGTAGACATGAGAGTGTATCATGTCAGCGTAGGTAATAGCTTACTGTAATGACACCCTGACAGAAAGGTTGCAGAGCCATTGCAAATTCACTTATTTAGTGGATCACCTGTAAGAATAAACTATTATTACTCCTATTCTTACTTTATATCTCCCTTTAGTATGTACACAGATCATAGGTAGTCTTTTATGATCTGGTAAATCCTTGGAATTGGTACATAAGGCTAGAAAACAGTGGACAACTAGTCCAGGGTTCCTTTGTAGTTCTGAATTAGTGCATTTTATATAAGAGATTAGTTTTGTGGTTCTTGAAGATTTGTGTCTATCAAAATGATATGATGATACATTAAAGAATAAGGAGAACAGAGGAGTGGGGAAGTGAGACCTGGAGAAGCTCAGAGGTACAGAAATTTGAAGGCTCTTGGAGTTTGAGAAGGCAGAGCCTGAGAAGGAAGACTAAAACTGTAAGAGGTAACTTGGATAAATCTGGATGGTTAAGGTATTTCAGACATTGAGCTGTTCTGAATACAAAGCACAACAGAAATGGTATGAAGGTGAGATGGTGGTTTGACCTGAAGCTAGACTGGGTATGATATGAACAAGAAATTGTCAGTGAATTTTACCTCAATGCAGGAGGCTGATGCAGAAACCTATTTAACATAAATTGTCATGAGATTACCAAGAGTGCTTTCTGAACCTTAACATGAACATAGGTAGCTGAGCAGCAGCAGAAATAGTTGTTAAGACTTGGCACTCAAGCAAAATTTATCTGTATTTAAAGGCTAAGCAAACCAATGACCCTGAATCAATGCAAATAAAATAACCAGTTTCCTGTGACAAAATCAGCATTAATTCAAGCCTGTTACATTTCTATGGTGCCAGGTAAGACAGACGCTTAGCTTCTGAGAACATCCACGGCAATTAATAAAGACAAACATGCAAAATGTGTTGTGGATATTAATAATTTTTTCCATATGTGAAAACCATCTGCCATTTCTGTTAATCAGTTGAAGTACTTGAATTCAATTGTATAAGTAAAATAATCTGTGCAAAGATTAAACGAAGCTGATACAGTAATTTTGATTTGAATACACATCTCTTAAATGCTTTTGCTTTAGCTAAAATACAAATAAAATGAACATGGTTCTTAAACATAAAAAAACAAAGCCAATGAAAACCAAAACTGTGATAATAAATGCAAAAAAACCCCAAGAAGTTGTGGACCTCGCTGATCAGTTTTGGATCAAGAGTTAATGTCAAATTTGCATTCAACACTGTCCCGCATGACATCCTTGTCTCTAAGTTGGAGAGACATCAATTTGATAGGTTGACCACACAGTGGATAAAGAACTGGCTAGATGGCTGCATGCAAAGTGTTGTGGTCAGTGGCTCAATGAAACCAGTTAACGAGTGGTGTCCCTCAGGAATTGGCTTTAGAACCAGTCTTGTTCAACATCTTTGTTGGAGACATGGATAGTGGGATTGAATGCTGTCGTGGTTTGAGGCTCTCAAACTCATGCAGCCACTCTCTCACTCACTCCCCTCTCTTTCTTCCTCAGTTCTAGGGGATGGGGAGGAGAATTAAAAGAATGCAACTCCCACAGGTTGAGATAAGAACAGTTTAGTAACTAAGGTATAACA
>JASSUY010050162.1:0-13791 GCA_032466535.1 Forpus xanthops | reverse complement strand
TAGATTGGATCTGAGGAAGAAATTCTTTGCTGTAAGGGTGGTGAGGCACTGGAATGTGTTGCCCAGGGAAGTTGTGAGTGCTCCATCGCTGGCAGTGTTCAAGGCCAGGTTGGGCATAGCCTTGGGTGACATGGTTTAGTTGGATGTGTCCCTGCCCCTGTGAGGGGGGTTGGAACTAGATGATCTTAAGGTCCTTTCCAACCCTAACTATTCTGTGATTCTATGTCTATACAATTAATTATTGAATAGTGAAATACACTATTTGCATAAAATGAAATCCTATTTCTACTGAAATGAAGGTCAAACTTACATTGGTTTGAGTGAATCTAGAGTTTCACACACAATTATTTTTAAAATGTTATGCATTAAGGGTAAATAAAGCATTTAAACACTGTGTTATGCTTTGGTAGGTTTCAGGAACCCAGTCTGTATGTGTGTGTATTTATATTGCCAAATACGTGTCTACCTTGTATTTGATTATTGTTTGGTGGGATTTTAAGCAAGTCAGCATCCCAGTTAAATAGAAAACTTCCAAAAGATATAATGGGACATCTTTTGTTTTAACTTCTTTGTTTTTTTTTTTTTGCTACAAATTGGTACTATAATTGCTTTGTTGTTTTTAGTTCAAGTATTGCTTTTCAGTTTAACATTTGAAGAAATTACTGCATTGGGACTGCATGTTATGTTCAGTTGTCAGTAGGATGTTAAATACTTTGGATGCTTACTTTAGGAAGGTGTGTTCCCACTTTGAGGGAGACTAACAATATCATTTAGATATGGGCCATAGACCAGTGAGGAGTAGGTTTTCTGAGGAAGGCAGTGGATGGAGCTTGGCAGTCCTCAGAGATCTTTTTATTAGTACGTAGATAACAGAGATGCACCAAGGCTGATACTGCAGAAATTAAGCCACTTTGCAGGCTACCTGTAAGTCCTCCAGGTCTGTCCTGCTGTTAGTCTGGGAGCCTTGGGATGTATTTCCGTTCTTTTTCTGACTCTGTATTGATAGGACTTCCTTCCCCAGCTCAGTAATTCTTGTAAACTTGAACTCCAAGAGTTAAATGGCACCAAAGCAATTTGGCTTAAAGAGGAAGTGAAATAAAGACCAAAAGATAAGAAAGCCTAAGATAAAGTTTCAGATAAATAAAATAATGCCAGATGGGCTGTAAGTAGATAAAGCAGCTGCCTGACTTTGTCAGTTTTAGGCTTGGAAATGAAAATGTGAAATGAGGAAAGGGGCTGAAGGCAAACTGATACAGGTGAGAGACTAGCTCAATCAGGCACTTGTGGAACATTTCAGAACAGTGCTAGTAGCATTTAGAAAAACAAAACAACTCAATTTGTGGCATTTAACCACTGTCTTCATGGAAATTCTTTTACTGGTAAGCAGTGCTTTCTGCCAAAGCTCTTTGGCTCCTAGGTAGTAGATATTTACAGCCAACATCAAGGTACAAACCACACTAGGTCTCCTGAAGGAACTGTGACAGGTACCAGGTGGGTCAGGATCCTAGTCCTAAGAATGGATGATGAATAATACTTTAGCTCTGGGGAAGCGAAAGACTGTCTGCTGAGAAACTGATGGAGCTTCATTTGGAGTCCCTGTAGGAAAACTGTACTGGCCCCGGATTGGAGTAGTAAGGATTCACAGATACTAAACCTTGGACTTAATTTTTTAAAAACTGCTGCACAGAATCTCAACTTTTTTTCCCCTTTTTTCATATTGTTAAATACATGGTTAGTTTGCTTTGATTGGTTATCCACAATGCAGATAACCCAAACAAGGCAGCAGAGAGAAACTGGCTCATTTCCTATCCACTGCTAGAGAACACAGCCTAATTTTAGTACGTTTTAACTATGCAAAGGCCTAACCAAATAACATATGCTGCTAGTGGTGTGTTTTCAGCTGGAGTGCTGTCTAAGAACCATATTGCTGTGAGCTTCCTGTTGTGTTGGTGTTTGTTCTGGTTGGGAGCACATACAGTCGAGCCTGTACTTCTCTGTTTCAAAGGCACAGTAGTCTGCACAGGGCAGCAACACATTCTTTTACATCTTACCACCCAAAGAGAGAAGGTGGTTGTCAGCTTTTCTGACAGCTGATGTTTGGCACTGGTGTCTGCTCTTATGTTCCAGTGGGATTGTTTGATCCAAATTCAGGAATTTTCTGTTGTCAGTTTGGCAGCATGCCGAACCAACAGGCAGCCAATAGTTAACTTGCTTCTTGGAATCACTCTTCAAAATCTACCTCGTGGCTGGACAAAACCTAAGATGAAATTAATGCATGGGTTTGAATGTCAATAGTCACAATTAGATTGTTACCACCATCAAATTTAAATCAGATCCTTCAAGTATATAAAAGTAGGAAAAGATGCATCTATCTTAAGAGCTTTAAGGCATTAATCAAATGCACTGCTTTGTCTATATAACCTCTTAATCTTTTAACTTGATTTTTTCAAAGGGCTTACAAATACAAACGAATGGAATGGCTGAAGGAGAAGCACCTGCTTACTCAGTGCATGACAGAGAAAGAAGAGAAATGCAACCAAATGAAGAACAAGCTATGTTGAGTTGCTGTTGCTCAGAAAAAGGCAGGTTGACTCTTCCTTCATCAATGTTCTAGCTTATGAAAAGTTCAACTTTACTTTGGCCAGCTAACAGTGTTATAATATTGTTTATTTGCAGTCTATTGTATATAATAAAATACATCAGGCTCTTCAAGATCAGCATAGAAATTGGTTGAAGTGATATGCAAAAGAGTATTACAGCCAACAAGTTTGTTATAATGCCATCAAGATGTTGTGACGCTCTTTTTTGTGTGTATGTATATGTGTGTGGGGGTTATTTAAAAGGTGGACTCCTTGAATAGCAAGGATATTTTGATACTAGACAAATGATGTTCTACTTTTTCTTGATGGACTGTGAAAATTGTTACATTTCCTAAGCTTGCTTTTGATGAAATAACTTGAAAGGAAAAGCTGATTAATTGTTCATAAAAGCTCAAGATTAATTGATGATTTTATACATTGGACATAAACAGGTCATGGAACCTGCCAGTGGCTTTTAAGGTTGCAAACAGTTGAGAATCAACAAGAGAAAAAAAGGAAGAGGATACGTTGTTTTGGTTATGTTTATACTTATTTATATGTGACCATTTTGAGAATTAATTTTATAATTCTCTAATACAGTTAGTGCTTGTTAGTACAGCTGGTCACTGATCAGTGAGTGACTGACAGCTATGGATCATTTCCCATCTGTTCTGTTTCCCATCACAGGATTCAAAACTCTCAAACAGCCCAGCACCTCTTTTCAAGGGAGGAAGATCCTAAAAACTGTCACAGTGTGAAATGATATACAGCGTAGATGTATTTTTGCAGGACCTGTATCAATGTATCAAGGCATTACTTAACTGTTTGAAATATCTGCTTGACAGAGAAAGACTCTCAATGATAATAAGCAAAGGAGGATAAGAGAGAAACCAGAACTTTTGGAAGCCAAGATAGAAGACCTAGAAAATGAAATCAGGCACTAAATAGGTATTTTCTTTGCTTGAAAAATTATATATGCTCAAGGGCTGAGTTATAAAGTATTTTTGAAGATACATGACACTTGGTTTAGTAACTGGAGTACAGCCTAATGGCATTTTAAGCACTAGAATTCTTACAATGGAGTCCATTGTGATGGGTATCTGTGAGTTTGTAAGCCAGCTGCAGGACTGTCTCTTCAGAGAGGAAAATGATCCGATAGATGCAGTTAGAGGAATCCCTGCAAGAGAAGGAAGTGAAAGACTTCAGAACTGCAAGAGAAACAGGCTTACTTAGCATCCTCTTTGAAATACAAACTTTTTTTTTCTTTTCATTGAGCACCTATGGAGGGCTTGATTCAATAATTAATGTAACGTGGCTCTTGTGGCTCACTACTGTGAATGCTATTAAAGGCTTACTTTATTCCATGTAAATTCTAATCTGTAATCTGCAGAAAGCTGTAAAATACGTAGAGGGACTTTTAGACAGACATTTGTGTAGAAGAATACGCACAGATTTTCCACCTTCCAGTTCTAGTATGTAATTTTGCTTCATAGGGATAGAGAAAAGCCAGAGTTCTCATGGAGAGGTGTGTTGCTGTGTTGGGCTAATAAAGATTTTGAGCACTAAGAAATCTCTTCTTCCCTAGGCAGATTTTTTCCTCTGAAGAATATGCACACCTCCAGAAGAGACTAAAGGACTTGCAATATAAGCACACTGAATTCCAGAGTCTAATTCTGAATCCTAGCATACCGTCCCTCAATCCAGTTGGTACAATGTTGTCATCTGCCTTGCCTCCTGGGCCTGAAGTGTCCTCCCTTTTTCAGATGGGGATGTATTACAAGGTATGAAAATAATATAACAAAAGAGGGTATTTGAACAGTCCTTTATTACTGATCTTTATCTTTAGGAAGGAACATTTGATCTTTGAACAGAAGGAGAGACTTTGAGGAACACTTCTAGCAACATTCCCTTCCTTGCAGTAGGAGGGAGTTTTTGAAGTATGAATGATATGTTACAGAATGTAACAGACGGGCAGTTTTAACCTGGTTCTACATACCTGGTTCTGCTCCTGAGAAGCTTCAAATGGATCCTCCTCAGCAAGAAATACCACAATGGTGTTCTCACTCCACAGTTTCATTCTTAAAAAAGCAGCATTGCTGCTCTTGCCATGTTGTGAGGTTAAAAACATTTTACTTAAGAGCTTCTGAGGGTGCAGACTGTGGCTGAGGCTGACCAGGCTGATTGTACAGTCTTTTGGTTACTGAGACCTCAGGTCTGTGTCCTCTTCCTCTGAGAGAAGGAAGGCCTTCACACACATTTCTTGCTGATGCTGTTCATTGTGAGTATCAGAAAGATGCCCACAAAGCATTGAATTTAACAAATAAGGATATTTTGGACTTCACAATTTTTATTTCAAGATCATTAATGAAAGAAAATAAAATTATTGTTCATTTTGGTCCCTTGTAAGTATGCAAAATGTAATAGGACTACTTTGTTGTTGTTAATTTCGAGGAACAGTATCAAAGAGAGCTTTCCCTGCTTTGCAAGCAGTTGGAAGAACTAGAAATCACACAAACAGCTACAAGATCTTGGACCATCCAGAGAGCGAGTACTGGTGGGCACACACAGGAACTTGGTTACAGACATGGTTATTGGGGAAGGCAATGCCCAGAGTGAGGACTACAAATGAAAGCAGCAAACTCTCCGTGCTGTTAGTGGTCAGTAGCTTATCCTTTGTACAAGCTTTTCCCAAGTAACAAGTCTCTTCTCCCAAGTAACAAGTGATAGGACAAGAGGTGATGGCCTCAAGCTGCACCAGGGAAGGTTTAAATTAGGTATTAGAAACAAATTCTTCCTTGAAAGGGTTGTCAGGTACTGGAACAGGCTTCTCAGGGAAGTGGTGGAGTCACCGTCCTGGAAGTGTGAAAAAATGTGTGAACAAAGCCCTTACTGGGCATGGTTTAGTGGTGGCAATGGTTGGACTCCATGATCTTGAAGGTCTTTTCCAACCTAGTTGATTCTGTGATTAGAAGTAACAGCAGCTCTTTCAACCCTCCCCTGCAGGATTAATTTGGGAAAAATAAGGCTCTGGGCTAGAGCTGGCTTTGCCCAAGCTAAGGCTCACTGTGACTTACCAGCATGTAAAGGGGGCCCAAGAACTGGCTTGTGGCAGCCTTGCATGTTAGGCCCTGACCCTGACCGTGTGGTTTTCAGTAGGACATCAGCTGATGTTGGAGGGCAGAGAGGGCAGTTCATATAAATGAGAGAAAGCCTTGGGGGCAGAAAAACAGTAACCACAGGGGCAAGAATGATGGTTACATTCTGGGTGATGGGCTCCTTGGCCAGTTTGGCTCTGCATGACAGTCAATTTCCTGTCCCTGCAGCAGCCTCTTCTGAAAGCAGGGTGATCAGTTATCCTTGGGTTTAACACTTGTAGCTTTTTAGAAGTGTCATCAGCCTCAGCACCTTGAAGCAGTGACATGGTGGTCACTGAAGTCTGTGGGCAGGGGCCACTGCCCACTGCTGCTTCCAAAGGGCAAGATGGCTGCTGGCAGCCCCCTGCTCCAGCCCTGTGGGGAGGTCATTGCAGCTCAGTACCTTCCAACTTCAGAGTGACAGAAGAGGATTGCCACACACGGTCTTGACCCATGTGGCTCTTCTCTCCCTTGGAGCCTCACGGGGCTGGAACTGCAGTCATACTTCTTTGGGGTTGCCATTCACTGTCTTGCATTCTGTTCCTTGCATGACCTCAGCACTGCTACAAGCTGTGCTTGCTTGCTTTTAACCATTTTAAATAACACACCTCAATCAAAATAACCTCCAAATGCATTTTATTCTAGATAAACCCATACAAACACCAACATGTATTTGTCATTTGCACTTTTTTTAACCATTCATTTTAAACAACAGGTTAACTTCTGTACAACAGGAATTACTTTACACATTAGTAAGACTTCAGATGACTGCAAAGTAATGCTCTCTAAGCTAGTGTTAGAAAATATGCTGTTTGCCGTATCAGCCTGTAAACATGTGTACATTAAAGAGAAGTTTGCTTTCATTTCAGAGACTGCTTTTGGAACTGTTAGGTTGCCATAACACAGCTTTACTCAGAAGTCGTTCTTTTTTGTCTGTGTAACGGTAAGAGCGAGGTACGGATATGGAAGGTGTGCCAATGTTTTGACTGCTGACCCAAACCTACCAAAAAGAGCCACAATCACTTCATAATACTTCACATCACTTCGTGAGATCCACTTGATGGGTTACAAAGTCCCAGCATGACTTTAAATGTTTTACTAACAGAGTGACGCTGTTGAGGAGGCTTGAATAAAAGGCAATAATCCTATTCCAGGCTGTAGGCTAAAGCTACACGGCCTGCTTCAACAAATACTTAATCTCTAGAAATCGTTAAAGCTATTGTAGCAAACAAGCAGTACAAATACAGAAGAGGACTGATTTTTGTTCCCTCATCATATAAACACATAGAGTGAAGTTCACAGGATCAGACCCACGCAAACAGATTATATTTTACAGCTTTTTTTTTTTTTCTTTTTTTTTTTTTTCTTTTTCCAAGCAGAAATGTTGGGTTTTAGTTTTCTGCCTGTACAGAAAGTTACTGTTGAACAAAACTATCACAGTTCATCCCAATGCACTGCCAGCAAACACCTGAGGCAGAATGGAACTGCTGAAACCTCAGGCTGAATGGAAAGAGTCATTAATGTGCTCATGCCCCTTCTTTAATGACTGTGCTTTAGTTATTTGCTGCTTTAAAGTGGTAGGTTAAGAATGATAAAAATCAAGCCCTTAAGTACAGGTATTCTAAGCTTAAGTGCTATTCAAGCCATGGGCCATCCTTTAGGATAGAGGGCAAGATAGGTTAGGGTTAGGAGTGGGTTTTTTTTCCAATTAAACATCAAAATATACTGTGCCAGGCAGCAAAGAGGACTGCTGAAAGTACTGCAACATTGTAGTGCAGTTTCCTGAAAAAAGCCATACATTCCATCAAGTATAAAGTGTAAACGTAACAGCAAGTGTAAGACTTGAATTTAAAACTAAAAAAGAAACCCAAAAGCCATCACAGTATGGGTTGGTGGCTGCCCTCTCTGGTACGCAAGAGGTACAACTTGTGCAATCACATCGTGGGGAGGGGGCAGGCCAGTAGGCAATGTGGTTTCGTGTTTCCTTGTCTTCCACGTTCACAGCAGTCTTCTGCCAAAGCGTGGTTAGCATGTGCCGGTGCTAGGACCAGCCCTGGCCTCTGGAGGCCTTCACACCAGAACCAGCCAGCTTCAGTTCTGCCCTACTGCAGCCTCTGGGCTCCTCCAAAGCAGCAGCGAACAGTAGGAAATGGTTTGAGGGCTCCACTGCCTGGGAGCCCCACGTAGGCATCTCCAGCTCGTCACAGCCCAGCACAGGCTTTCTATACCTCACCTGGGCCATGTGTACCACAGGAGCCTCACCAAGGCAGGGACAGCTCTTCCTGCTCCCGTGAGCCACTGTATTATGCCACTCACCTCCAGTGGTGGAGCCCTTTGGGAACTGTGGAACGGTAGCTCTGGCTCATCAACACCTTACCTCAAATTTCAGGGCAGATGGTAGCCTCGTGTGCCTCTGTGACTGGAGCAGAGCCCATAGCAAGTAATCATTTCAGCTCTGTAGTGGAGAGCAGGAACTGTGCTGGTGTGGCAGCAGAGCCAGTGCTGCTGTGGCTTTCCACAGTAGCCACTGCACCAGTCTCGTCTCACCAGCATGGCCACACACCTGCTCTTCAGCAGGTGTAGCTTTAGCCACCAATACAAATGTAATGAATGCCCTCCTAAACTGGCCAGGCCTCAAAACCACCCCAGCAGGGCTAAGGCAGAGGGTCCATCACCCCTCCCCAAACCCAGCTCTCATATTTGTAGCAGTTTCTCATACACAGAAGTTACACCAGCACTCTGGGTCTCACATATTATTAAACTAACACTTTTTTTTTTACAAAGCCTGGAAAAACAAATATGCTGGCTTTAGATCTGTGAGGCCTTTGTACATGGACAGCAAGACCGGCCAGGACAGTCAGCACAGCTGCAGGTTTGTGCACCGAAGTGCAGCCCTCATCAGCTGCCTCGTCAAATGGCAGGGGTGGCCTGATGTGATGCAGCTACACACGGGTTGCACATGCGAAGCTGCTCATGAGTGTGTCACAGCTTGTTTAAGGATGGGACGGTAGAAATGTAAACACAGACTGATGCTGGGCTAGTGCCTTGCTCCAAAAGCTTCTCGCCAAGCTCAGTAGTTTGCTTCACTTTGGATGTGAAATTCCTAACTTAAGGAAGGGAAGTCCAGCCTTGTGGCATTTGCCCTTCAAACCTCAGATCTACTTTTTTCTGCTAAACATACTTATCGTAAGTGTCACTTTGGTGCTGTCTTGGGGGGGGGGGGTGGGGGGTGTGTTTCCCTCCCAAACAGGAACCAGTGTACGTTTGTAAGGAAGGACACTGCAGCTGACCCGTATTCTGAAGCCAGAGCTCATCCTCACAATTTGTCAAGGCTGCTGAAGAGGATGTGGTGAAACATCAGCTTTCTCTCTTACAAAAAAAAGAGCTAAGCAACTTACAAGTCCACATGGGATGTGCTGCACATCCTCTATGAGCTTGTTTTTAAGTAAGCAGAAAGCTCACTTAGGCAGTATTTTGGAACCAAAAGGTATGTAGGTGTGTTCAAACACGTTGGCCCTGCCAACTCTAGATGCACTTTTGTTTTCATGTGCCCATGTCTGAATATGTAACCCTGCCCATACTTCTCTCACAGACGCAGGTATTACTTGGAATGATCAGAGTGGAGAAGTGTCCAAATGTTTCAAACCCTGTACATAGAGTCAGTCAGAACAGTTTTGGGAGCAGTTGCACTTATTTAAAAACCCCCACAGTGACGCTGTGAGTCAGAGCTCTGCTCAAATCCATTTGCATTTTTTCTTTTCATCAAATAAGGCTTTTACTTGCCGGAGCTGTTTCTGGACATCTTCAAACCCCCGTTCTCGCTCGAGTTTGCTGTCAATCTGTTAACAATTAGCAGAAAAGAAGATGATTTTTTCAGCGCTTATTTTGCTTGCTGTTTTTTAAAGCCTGCTTTGCTGCATTCTAACAACTACTGGCAGAAAAATCCATCTGAATGCCTGACTATATGCAAACATTCTTTTCTGACTTTAACACTTTATTTTGGTAGTTTTCCTTTCAAGTCTTTTTGATTTGCAACACTTCCTCAAAAAGAATGACACAGCCAAGCAAAAAAAAAAAGCCCAAAACAAATCCAATACATGTTCAAGTCTTCAAGTGCGAGGTGAGGCCAGTGTTCTGGTTTTAGCCTAGAGCAGATCTGCAAATGAAACTTAATTTCTCTTCCTTTGCCCTATAATCTGAGGGCAAACTGCCTCTCTTCCTCTGACTGGCCCACTAGGCACCGGCCCAAGGGATGGGAAGGAGGACTCCTGCTGTCTGGAAACTCTTTACTGGCAACTCTACGAAGTGGCTGATGTCTCAGTGAATGATGAATGAGGTTTAGCTGTTCCCAGTCAAAAGCCAGAGGAGGAAGAACATAGGGAGGGTTTCCTTTTAAGAATGGGGTAAGTTTAGCCAGTACTAGCTTCAAAAAAGAAATAAAGGGTCAAGAAGATCAAAAAGTATTGTGAAGTCTCCTCTACCCACAATCTTAATGAGCTTAATAAAGTGTAGAACCACTCTGAGTGTCATTCCAAGCATCTTTTAAGAGGTGAAGATGTGATGCTGAACCCAGATAATTTGAGATGTTAGAGACCTGAACTGGTAAGCTAGCTAACAGGTGACTGAGAGCTGAATGATTATAGTAAATGCTGATGCTGTGCTGCTGGGCATGAAAGAGAGCAAGGTCTGGTTGCTGGGAAACCCAGACAACCTGCTGGAAGTGGTAATGAGGCTTTCAGGCAACACGCCCCAGCTGGCTCTTATCTGCCTCCCTGCACAGGCACATGCAGCCTCTGTTAAGGATGCTGAGCAAAATGGAGTGGAGAATCCTACACCATGCAAAGCAGAGGGCAGGGATTTTCTTACAAAGCTGCTTAGAGGTAGCCTGTGACTAAATGCTTTCAGTTGAGAAAAGATTTGTTAGCAATAGCAAGGACTGGAAGCTGGAGCTTCTTTAAGAGAAAGACTATTAGAGCAGAGCGTAAGGCAATGATGGGAAAGGAGCAGACACCTCTTGCTGTAAGGCTGAGCGTTCTCCGCTGAGGTGTTTGTACTGACTGTTAAACTGAGATCCCTGGTGCTACAGTCTCATCTGATTTATGAGTCCCCAGGGAAATGGAGTGCATGCACAGGAGCTGTGACAGGCGTTAGCAGCTACCTTGCAAACACAGTGCAACAGGAAGTCTAGGCTTACATAGGAAATTTCTCAAAACTGCAGAGAGAATTTTGCTGCTACCATCTCTGTGAAACACACTGTGACAGTAAAGGTGCATTTACAGACCTTGGGCCTGTGACCATTCTGACAGGTAGGGGCTCCAGCCACTGTGGGGGCTGCTTTGGCCCACACAGCTCAGCTCAGCAGGAGGAGCAGCCTCAGCTGCACCACTGAGGGGCTGTCTCTGGAGTGGCCCTCAGTGGCTCACACAGGCCAGCTCTTTGTCAAGCCCAACTTTCAAGCCTGATCTAGCAAGCTGACATTAAGAGGTCAAGTAGAATAGGAGACATGCTTACCTCCTCATGGTATTTTGCTATGTATCTGTAGATTTCATTCAAGGCCACATTCTCATTAAATTCATTTTCATGTTTCTAAAACAGAAGACAGCTCTGATCAGATAGTTCTCATTTTTAAAAACCTTACCATGAAACCAAATGAAGTTGCTGCTGCTTCTTAGCCATACCTTAGATTCCTGAGTTAGAAATTCTTCAACCTCTGAAGTGGTCAGTGGAGGCAGATCCCTGATGGCTTTATAGTAGGCTTTTACTTCTTCCTTGTAGTGTGGAATGTCCTTAGCATAGAGAAGCTTATTTGTTGGTGCTTCCTTAAAAGAAAATATTTGAAGCTTTGTCAGTTTTCACAGCACAGATTTCCTAAGGTTCCACCTCCACACAGTTAATTGCATCTAATTGTGGCTCTTCTCTGTGTGACTCATTTCTCTTTGCAGTGGTTATATGCAAGGAATCAAGGTTGAAATAAAGATGAACCACAGACACAGGACCTCAGGAATAGTGCACTGTGTTTCACGACAGCTACCATATAATTATTTCTGCTGACATCAGGAGTGATGAATATTTGTCCCTCAGATGTATTTTTCATTCTTTCTTCCTTCTCACAGCTCCTCAGACCTGAAAAACTGTGAAAGCTGAACCAAAGGGCTTGAGGCTGAACCCGAATTTACACACACAGGATACAGCAGTGCTGGGGAAAGTTCCCCTAGCGTAATGTGCTAGATGCTGATCCCAGCAGAGGATCACCTAAAACTCTTTGGTCCCTACTACTCCTTTCACTCAGGGGTTCATGAGCACAGAGAGCTGACTGCCAGGCATGCACAGCCAAAGGGATTGATTCTTTTCCCCAGGGCTTCAGCAGCTCAGGTCAGCACAGACCTGCCAGTTAGCTTTGAGCTCCTCTGAGGAAGTAAGTGCTGATGTTTGTGGTAGGAGCTGGAGCCCCACCTGGAAACCATGCTTTTCAGAATGTGAAAGTGAGGGCTGGTAGTTTCCCGTCACTGCTCTAGTTTGAATGCTGGAGAACAGATGACACAGCCCATGTGATACCTTGTCACTACTGTTTCCACCATGTGATGAAATGATTTAAAAGTTTGTTTTCCAAGTGTCTACAGGCTTTTAAGGTAAAAGGCTAAAAATCATGAAATTAAGTACCTTTTAGTACTAAAAGGCCACAGGATGTTTACTGCATTGCAAACCTTTATGAGGTTTCAGCATCCCTTTACAAATGGCTCTGTTGTATCAACAGTACTTCAGGATGGATGCTCAGCACAAACCTAACAGAGCATGCTCATTTGCAGTTTTTGCATTAAGTGATGTGATTAGTTTTAATTCATTACACTTCACTCCTAAAGTAAGACAAATACGCACATTATTTGTTATTTAACAGATGAGCACTTGGTTCAGATCACACACAAAATCAGTCCAGTTTTATATCCATATTTTTTGGCTAAAAAAATCTCTAGCCTGTATCTCTTGGTAGCATGAGCCTGAATAAATGCTTCCTGCTGTGGTACAAAGAAAAGGAAAATACCCTTGGGAAAAGTGAAGTATTTCTGACCCCCGGAGTTCTGGACAATGCACTGAAGAGCTTCTGAATTTAAGATTTCTGGACTTGTTACTTCAGCAAATAATTTTGCATATAAAAAGGAAGCAGCTAATACATGTGAAAGGAACTGTTTCAAACTTCAGAGCTCTTTCAAGTATTCTTACAGCTGCCAGTAGCTTACTATGTGTGCTTCCTGCACATTGGTGTGCAGCAGGCAAAATTTGGACTAATCAAATAATGTTAATACTTCTTAGACCTTTGCTTAAAAATTCTTTAAAACTTCATTAAGATCTTCCCATTTCCACTCTCTTCCACATATTTTATAAACACGCTGTGCAGAAACTAACTGCAGAGAAGACAAGCAGCACTTAACTATAAATAAAGCATTCTAGTAGCTCTATCTGTTCACTCCAGTGAATTCTTCAAAGTCTTATGAGAAGGAGCAACAAAAAATAGAAACCCAGCTTAAACCAGACAATTCTGCCCCCAGTGTCAGTGGATCCATCTCCTAAATCATTATACAGTTGAAAAAGACATTGATTGAGAAGTTAGTGAAAGAATGGTAGCGCAGCATTACCTTCCCCAGTGTCTGTTCAGCGAGAGAAAAGGCATCCATGAAAGCTTGTGCGATTACAGACAAACAGCCATCTATATGTGAAGTCTTCTTAATATCAAACACAAACTGGGGATTCTTCAGTATGTTCACCCAGAAGCGAAGAGGAAGACTAGACAGGGAAAGAACAAACATGTTTAAAATTAACTGCTCAGGTAACACAGCTGCTTTAAAATGGTTTTAATTACACTGCACTCGGAAGGAAGAACACTTCTGGTCTGCCTATTCACGTTAAAAAAGGGATCAGGGAACAAAGGGAGCAGGGAGCACACAAATCAGTCAGTCAGCTTTCCATCTTTAGATAATACTCTCAATCTGCAGGTACTTCTAAGTGTTGTGAGATGTGTAAATATGATCCGTGTCAATAAAAAGACTAATACAGAATTAAGTGATCTATTCCTTGTATGACCG
>JASSUY010050159.1:0-22402 GCA_032466535.1 Forpus xanthops | reverse complement strand
CCAGGTCCTGTTTGTCTATTTTATTTTTCTTACACTTTTTGTACTAAGGTCCTATGGACCTGAAACTGCCTTCAAGCACCACCATTACAAAGCCATCAAACTTAACCTTACTTAGAACTGATTACATTTTGTGCTTTTGTGCTTCCTCCTTTCACCAATGGCAACAGGGCAGCTGATCTAATATACTTGCAGCTAACTGACCTACAGAAACAGAAAAGTCAATTTTGTTTAAACTCAGACTTTTCTGAGTGCAAAATCATAAAGGACTGTGGTTTTCCACACTACAAGGCTGTCAATTTCTGTCTGCAGAGATCGTACAGTTTTCTGAGTCTGTGCTGAGTAAAAGGCAACTGACCTCAGGAATGAGAGTATGTGTGACTTTTTAGGTTCGGTGTTTTCTTGGCATATCCACTCGGAGTCTTCTGATTGCTAAGCTGGGGTGTTGATGGCACTAATTTGGTGGCAACACTTCAATTTCCAAACCAGGTAGCACTCAATGCCCTGTGGCTGGCTGTAACTTATGTTGGGAAGGTAGATGCCCTCCCTCATCACTACACCAAGCAGCCTCCATCCTCAGGACAAGCTCTTGGCAAAGCTCTCATCATGTGTTACCTGCACTTACAGACGGAGCTCACATAAGCACAAACGAATCAGTAAGTTCAGCAGCTCACAGAGCTGTGTATGGAGTCTGTTAGGCCACTTGAGTGGCATACTGACTGCATGCAACAGCAGAAAAGTGCTTTGGCTGCGAGAAGACTGCTTCAGCACATCCAGATGGCAGAGGGTTAGTAGGTTAGGACAGCCAGCACTCCTCTAAAATGATGAGGACAATCCCATGTAATTGTGACCATAAGACAATGCTCCTTTTCCCCAGAAAGACAGACCTATCTTTCTGCTGAGTCCACCACTGCAGCAAGCAAATCCATGGTCATAAAATGGTTTTGGTTGGAAGAGACCCTAAAGAACATTTAGTTCCAACCCCTTGCCATGTGCAGGGACACCTTCCACTAGACCAGGCTGCTCCAAGCCCTGTCCGACCTGGCCTTAAATACTTCCAGGGATGGGGCAGCTACAGCTTTTCAGGGTCCTCCTTGAATGCCTATAGAGGGTTAAGCAAGGAGATGTGGTTGGTTTCACCTCCAGCCTAGAAATGACTGAGAGTGCAGTGGGGCTGATGGCTCAGCAGACAACAGAAGCACTAAAAATCAGCTCTGTGGGTTTTCAGGAGCAGGCATGAAGGAAAGGACTTGTTTCAGGGTTGCTGTCAGAGGGGGAAAGGCTGCTTTCATGTCACCTTAATGCTGGAGAAGCCTGAACAAGTTTCATCATTGCCCTCAGCACAGCACAGTCTGCTGCCCTGCGCTGGTGACAGGCGGTTATTCATTCTCCAAACTTCAGATTTAGCACCTGAGCACATGCACATAAATAATCAGCCTTGTCAAAGAGTCTTAGGAGTTTTAAAAGGCACCCTGCCTCCACACACAGCATTCTTGGTGCACCAGCAAAGGCACCACCAGCCTTTGGTAAGGGAAGCAAAGCAAGCAGTGACTGGCACAGGCAAAGCGCTAATTCCTGACTACCAGCTTTAGCCCTGGGGCCCCACCTCCTCCAATTTCCTCCTTCAGTATGTGGAAGTCCACATAGGCCCACTGCTGGAAGCAGGGAATCCCCCAAAATCCTTTTTCTGGTTTGAAATAAGGTATTAGAGGTGGAGGAAAGAGGATGTTCCTATGCCTCAAGTTCTCCCTGTTTTCTCCTGATCAAGTGGAAATTAGCCCTGCCCATGGCAGGGTCATTGGAATTAGATGATCTTAAGGTCCTTTCCAACCCAAACCTGCAGTTCAGGTGGTCTGAGCCAGCACCAGGCTCTGTGGCCTTGAGCAGTGTGACTGCTTGAGGCTCACCACAATGCTCACAGCCAGACACCACAGTTGCATTTCCACAGCTATCATGTTTGAAGTTAATTATATATCTAAGTATCTCAGCTGAAGAGAGGTTTTTCTTCCTGTCTGACTGGCTATGTACAAGGAAAGCTTATCTAGGTCTGTACAGATCTTCATTTTTCTTTTACACTTGCCATATCACAAGTTTCATCACTAAACTGAAAACCAAGGCATTTCTTGTGGTATTGAAGCTGCAAATTGGAACGTCAAGTAAAATGAAGACTTACAGGGTTGTAATTCCCCTGCAGAAAAGAAGGGCTGCTTCTGTAAAACACTTCTGTCAGCTCCTTGGAAATCTTTCCAGCAGGTTCAGCTTCTGAAGGAGATGTTTACAAGCTGGTGATGATTAAAAGTCAGAATTGTGAAAATGGCTAACAGCCCTTTGCTTAAAGGCCTACTTCAGGCCAAGTCAATAATGGCAGAGCTAATGGAAAGGCAGTAAGTATTCAATATATAATTTCATCCATGTCACAAATACAAGGTGAAACTCCACTACAATACTGGATATTCCTTCTGACCACAAGTTGCAGATACGTCACATTGCATCAGCACCAAAAACCTCTCAGATGCTGTCCCAGGCAACATTCAGGGCTTAGCACAGATCTAGTTAAATGCACAAAAGTGGGGTGTAATCCAAAATTAATCATCAGATTCTGCCTTCCTTACATTTGGGTCATTTTTGGCTCTGAACAAAGCAGGAAGAACCTTGCCCTGAGGTCCCATTTTTACAACCTGAGGTAGAGGAGGCTGCACTGGCTCTACCCACTGCTGGTTTCCTTCACATACAACTCCAGTCGTGCAGTATTTCCCAAACAGAAGCTCATAACTTTTCACCTTCAGAGCTGGCCTATTTCTGCTCTCTGGTGTTCAGAAATAAAAGCCTGTCTCCCTCCCAGGAAGGCAGTTAGCTATAAATACCTCCAAGCAAGTTTCTTGAGTCCTAATGTTTCTCGCAGAAGAGCGTGTCTCCTTGTCCAGCAGCAACAAGCCCAGCTGGGTTTTGCAACGCCTTTAATAATGTCATTGTGCTGCTATGGTTGCAGAGAAGAAATGCAGGTGCATGAGGAGCAGTAGTGTTCCTGTAGCCATGGTGGTCTGAACACCAGAGAGACAAAGTTGGGATAATGTCTTTTAAATTTAACCTATCAGCTCAATCAGGACAGCTTGATTTTGAAAGCGGATTAACTCATGAGTGTTGCCAGTTGTGTTTTACATTGGGCCCTCCAAATAATAAGACACCAGTTTTCTTATGTAACAGTTGAATTAATGCGAACAGTAAGAATTGTGCAAGGAGAGAGGGGCTGAAGGGATGAAGTGTTTTGGCTAAGGGAATCAGCAGCAAGCCCAGGAGCAGAGGGCTCCTGACACCATGAATGCACTAGCAGGACATTACCTTCCCTGCCCGAAAGTAGCTTCTTAAAAAAAATTAAGCAGTGGCAAACTGCAGGGGTTTAGCTGCCTTAAGATGACTACCAAGCAAGTTTAGTTGATGCTTCAACACAGCTTGAGGCCAGCAGGTTGCAATGGAGCATCCTGGCAGATGTTGGTGCACCTGAATTTTGCCTGTAGGAAAAGATATAAAAACAGGCTTGGTCTGTCCCTGCCAGGGAAAGAGAGATCTACAGAGAACCCCTATAGCAACAGGGAGCAGGGAAGTGAGGATGAGCCTGAGGTGTTGCTGGTGTTGTCCCTGACTGTCCTCTGCTCCCCAGGTAAACACTCTTGGCTTTCTTGGGCTGAAGTGGTGATGCCTCTTCCCTGCCCCAGCAGGTGCTGCCCCAGGTGCCTGTGCCTGAAGGCAGCCTTTGCTGGTAATCTAGAATTCCCACCAAGAGCCAGGAGCTGGGCTGCAGCTGCCACAGCACCAAACTCTTGGGACACAAAAACAAAGGGTGCAGAAGGGACTGAAAGTGGAGAAGGAAATGCTTTCTGCATCATATATAATTACTGCAGCACCACAAGTGTGTCAGAGCCAGGCCCTCCTTGTCTGCAGACAAAAATTTGCACTCCAGAAGAAATACAAACCCTGTACTGTAGCAGCAAGGATGCATAAATGTCTTGTAGCTAGTTCCATATGGAGATGAGCTAACTGGTATATAGCACCTCTGCACTTTGAGCTGCACTTATAGTGCTATTTCATAGGATTTCTAAATCACCTCCTTGTCCTGAACAGTTTCATGTGAAACTAATCCCAAAAGTGTGTGTGAGGCCAAGAAGGGTGCAGAGCAGAGTGGATGTTCAGGGTGGCCTACTTTACTAGGTACAACCAAGCCAGTAATGAGGAGTGTTTATGAGGAACATTAGCCCTCCAGCCTGAAGGCATCAAAAGATTGAGGAGGCATCTTACACCTGGCTTATTTCTCTTGAGAAAAAGCTTCTCACCAGAAAACCCCTTCTAAAGCATCAAATCCCCTTGCCAACAGCCCACAGCGAACTGCCATGGCACAACCTGTGACTCAGTGACAGCCCCAAAATCAGCTGCTGGATCAAATGGGCTCCATAGAAACCCCAGGTTTGGGTCACCCTAAGAAATACAAGCTCTATGACTATAAAAAGATACTGTCAGGCTGTTAAATGTTTAGCTGCCAGCTGGGGTTACTATGGAGAGGGGTGGCTCTGTATGTGTTGTGTGCAGTAAGAAACACCAAGGACATGATTTAAAGAGCCTGAAAGGAAGAAAAGCAGTCAGGACAGCAATACAGGTAAGTATAAGACGGACAGACACAAATCCAGCACCTTTCAGGCTGTTCATTTGATGAACAAGATGATATCTCCTTTGCTTCACGTTTTCTGGGTCCTGTAAATAGCAGGCACGTCATCAAAAGGAGAAGAAATACTGAGAGGGGAAAAGATTCCTTTGTGAATTAGCTATAAATGAACATGAGGAGAGGGAGGAGAGTCAGGTGTCTCTGGGACCTCCTAGGCCTCACTTCTTGTCTCTACAAAGGAAGAAACACAAACAGGTAGAGCTGAAAGTTTCCTCAGCTGTACAAAAATGACAGGTGAAGGGCAAGCATAAGCAGTTAATGTCTGCTGCCATATAAGAGCTGTGCAGAGATGCAGATAACGGTGACATTTCTTCTCCAGTTATCGGGCACTTTGGGAGTTTGGCAGACATGCCACATCCCCTCCACACCGGCTGCTCGCTGCTCATTGCAGTGCTGGCTGGTAATCCTCTCCAGCCTAGGTGGAATACTGCTGGCTTTGGAGGAGATGAATATTTTCCACTGCTAAAAATATATATATATATAAAATTAAAAAATAATAATAATTTTTAAAAAGCTCATACAAACTGCTTCCAAAAGTCACTGAACTGTTGGGCGAGCTTGAAAAGCTACACACACTTGATCCATGAAAGCGCTAGGTGAGTGACTACAGCCTCAACCAAGAGAGGACACACACCCTGGGCTTGATGGCACAGCTTTGGAAGAGTAATTTGTTGATCTCACAGTACAAGGCTGAGTTACTGAAGGTGTAGGAGGAATAAATGTTCTGCAGGCTCAGTCTAGCTCCATGAGTCCCAATCACTAATAAGTGGTTGCAAGCTTTCAGCACCGTTTTTCCTTCCTTATTTCAAACAGAAAAACAAAGCTGCTTTATGTGACAGACAGCTGTGGAAAATAAAATCAGTTGTTTTGGCCACAAAAACAGGCCAAGCATAAGAATTAGCAGTGACTCAGCTCCCTCTCACCTTCCCCATTTCTGTTTTGGTCTTGCAGCCAGGGAAGAGGGCTCAGGAGCATGGTGCACCCTCTGATCGACACAATGCTGCCCAAAGGAGCCCTGAACCTGTGCTCACCAGTGCTTCATCCTCACCTGCACGTGCCCCTGAGTCTGCAAGGAGGACAGCCTGCAGCTCCCTGCACTGCAGCTACCCCAGCTGTCCCCCTAAACAATGCCTGAGCCTGGCTGCCTTCCCTGGTGTTGGGACAGTGTGCTATGTTTGTCTCTGTACTGTGACAAAAGCTTTGTCAAATGCAGGTAAGGTGGTTCCATGTGAAGCCAAAAGCAAGGACGGAGGTTAACAAACTTAGTCCTTGCTTGCTCATACTTACACTGGGAAATGTTGCTCAAGTGCTGCTGCATTACAGGGACCATGAATCCCTCCAAAGATGCTCAAGAGAAAAACAGGGACTGAAACATCTTCACAGGAAAAGCCTGGCTGGAAATTTTCCATCTTTGAAGACAGGAGAATCCATCAGGCTCCACTTCTTCCAAGAACATTCAGGGAAGGACCAAAAGTCAGGTACATGCCAGGACAAAAGATAATGACTTTCTAAACATATCGGACTCCTTTATGAAGAGTGGGATGAGGGGCAGCAGTCAGGGTCAGACAGGAATGACTGGGAAATGTGCAAGTCAGACATGAATCCCAGAGACAAATGCAACATTCTTTGCACAGTCTTAAATGCTTCCTGTTTAAGAACTTATTTGATCCAATTCCTCTCAGCTTGTACAGACAGGAAACACATGTATTCAGTAATTCAGCAATATGGTTTTCCTATACCAGGGAAAAGGTCCATTAATTTTGGCATATTAATAAATGATCATCTATTAGCAACAAATAGGCTGGAGATGAGATTTCAAGTGGAAGGAGGTGGTGCACAGAGCAGCTTTCTGATGACAGACTTAGAGGTAAGGGGAAGAGAAAATCTTAAATCTGACTAACTTCCAGAGGGTTTTTGATAATATAGGAAAATCACAGAGGAGAACCATGCCACGGGGTGGAGAGACCACACAGATACTCCAGCTGGGGCTCAGCCACTGTGACTGCTGAATGGTGGATATCCTGTGTGGTCCTGCCTTGCCAAGGAGTCAATGCAAGAGCAGGAGCCACATCTGAAAACATGTGGATCTCATAGATACTGTCAGCCCTGCACGTTGAGCAGGGAAAATGAGAGGAAAACAGCATTACATGGCAAAGCAGCGATCAAGTGAGATTTCACTAGCTGTTTTGTCCAGAAGAGAGAAGCATTGTGCAGGACATCTCAGTTTGTCAGCAATCAAAGCTGTATTTACACACTGGCAATGGGGAGTCACCTGGGCTCTACTTCCACCAGAAATCAGCATGGTGCTCCTAGCTGGGGGGGGAGGCAGCTCATTGAGGTCCCTGAGCTCTGCACAGGCTGTGGAACAGTCTGTGGCTGCAGGCATGGACCTCCCATGTCCTCGCAGTGCACAGCACGGCCACAGGTCTGACCACAGGCCCTGGTCAGTGGACAGAGCAAGCTGGGTGAAGCTTTCTTCTGCAATAGCACCTCAGCTCATCCATCTCATGTCCCACATGGGTGAGAATTGGATACTGTAGTCCTTGTTTCACCTGTGAAACTCACTCACCATACCTTGATTTAAACAATGCCCTCAGAGTTTAGCAGGATGGAAAGAGGTCAGTTTTGATCATGCAGGCTTGGTGATTACCTATGTAAGATCTAGTGTGAGGGGTAGGACAGTCACCATGGCATCGAAGCTGACCCTCAAAGAGCAGATACATCTGAACATAACTACCCACAGAATAATAGGTGAAAGATGATTCTGACCCCCTACCAACTCTGTGAGTGACAGTTAAACCTTGATGTACAAAACTTGTGTAATTCAGGTTGCAAGGACCTCAGGAGGTCATGTGGTCCAATGGTGGGCTAATACTGACATTATACATCACAGACTGGTTTTGGTTGGAAGGGACCTTAAAGATCATCCAGTTCCTAACACCCAGCCACAGGCAGGGACACCTTCCACTAGACCTGGTTGCTCAAAGCTCCATCCAACCTGGCCCTGAATATTCCCAGGCACGGAGCAGCCACACGGGCAACCTGTGCCAATGCCTCACCATGTTCACATTAAAGAATTTCTTGCGAATACCTAAACTTAATCACCCCTTTTTCAGTTTAAAGCCATTCCCCCTTGTCCTGTCAATTCACCTGTTAGTTCAGGTGAAACACTGGCATGAATTTCTTCTGAATTCACAGGCAGCTTATGTTTGATCAAGCCTCTGCTTGGTTGCAAGTAACGCACCCAGCAAAGAAAAACAACCACCCTGGCTCTCACCATGGGCTGGGCTTTGCCATTCAATGCTCTGCTCCTAAGACACAGCCCGTCATCTCAGTGACAGAGATTTGCATCAACAGGGGAAGGAAAAGGTTAACAAACCTCTCAGCAAAGGAAGGACTGTCAGAGAAAGCAGGACTGCTGCTTTCTAGGATCTACTACCCTTGGCCAAGGGGGTCAACTTGCCAGGAACCGGTCCCAGAGCACAGTGGTAGTACAGACTACAGCTGAGTTTCAGCATGATGCCTTTCACAATGGGAGATCCTTGCTGAAAACGTCTGGGTTTTTCTGTGGGTTGTTTAACTATTTTTATAGCATCGTTTTCATGCACAACAGGAGTTGTCTCATCAGAGCTGTTTATAGTATAAAAACGGCTGAGGAACTTTATGAAAGATGTCAGAAACTTGTGCAGAACAGTTATGAAAGTCACAAATTCTAGAAAATTTAAATCCTGCCCATATTATGGGTGAAATGATGTTAACAGCTATTTGCATGTGATTTTGCAGACCTACCTTTTGTACTGTGCTACCTACAGTGTTGCTGAGACACCTTGATAGCCCTATCAGCAACATCTCCCTCACCCAGAAATACATGTTAGAGTCTCAAATCTACCAGGGCTTTAACCTGGGTGGACAGAGACTTAAAATATGATTAGGTTGTATCTGCCCAACAACAACAGCATATGTTGGCTGTAAAACCACTATTATTATGATTTCATAAAGACTCACATTAATACATCATCCAACCAATGTTTCTGGACAGGAAAGGAGTCTTTTCACAACCTTTGCTTTGGTCTGTTGGTAGAAGGTTTGAGAAGCTGCTGACTGAGGCCATGATATGGTCCTCCCTTCACAGAGCACACAGTCACCTTTGGTGCCACCAAGCAGTGATGCCGAGTGCCAAGCTGTAGCCAGCCCACTGGAAAAGCCCACCAGCCCCACAGTCTGGACCCACTGCCTCCCCCATTCATTTCGTCTACCAACCCCACAAATTTTGTCATGTGAGTACTTTCTGAGTTGCTCTTTTTCTCACTGTTAAGTTCTAAAGCAAGCTGCTGGATTGCCTTGCAAAATTAACACGCGAGAATGCAGTTTTCTTGGGTTGATTAAAACCATTCATGTACAAAGTTAATATGGTCGGAGAGTTCAAGAGCTGCGAATTCTGAGACCGGTGTGCGGCTCCTTTATGAAATAGCCATCTGGGAATGCCTAATAAACAACTGCTTTTAATTTTAAACATCTGTATCTTTACAATGAAACCAGCCGATGTAGCCCTCCATCAGTCCCACGCACAACCCTTCATTGAGTAAGAACCGGCTACAGCCTGAAACCTATCTTGTCTCACCCTGCTTCTTTGCATGCTAGAAATTCTAGCCCTCTGTGGCTGGTCCTGGCCGATTTTCCCCTGAAACTTGATCCTTTTTCAACGGATCAAAGGAGGAAAATGAGAAACATGAAACTTTCGCAGTGAAATTTCAGCCTCTGCAGCTCGAGCTGTGTCTCCATTGAGTTGTCGCTTCCGGGCAGCTGGCTGCTGCCTGCGGAGCATGCGGGTATTTCCACCCATGTCTCCATCCCACTGGCACAGGCTGCCACATGCCTCCTACTCAGAGGGGGCTACCCTGCAAAAGGGCAGCGTTCCTCCTTATCACACAGGGAGTTTTGCCAGTGCAACAAGTCATACAATTATGCTGACAATGGGATGATTTTGCTGATAAACTGACCCTCTGGGATAAACCAATAAACCAAACTTAACAAAGAGTTCACCAGCAGAGTGAATCAACACATTATTTACAGCTTGTCTGCGATATGTTGTAGGGAAACCCTGCCTCCCTGGTGCACCAGCCCCCCCCCCCCCCCTTTTGACATGATGCCCCAGGGCAGGAGAGGGCACCCACTAAATGCACCCACAACCAGCTGCAGCAGCTACCTTAGACTCCCATGGCACTTGCACAGCCTTCGGCAAGCTGTAAGTAGTTCTCAACCAGGAGTCAAGCTAGGAAGGAAACTTTCAGTGGGCACTTCTGCAGGGGTGTGGAGCGGAATAGGGGTCCCAAAACTTGCCAGATACCTACACCAAGCTCAGGGCCAGGCTCTGACTCCTTTAAATGAGAGTGGACATCAGTTTCTCATGATCACATGGAAGAAATAAGTCTGGCTTATTCCTTTGCCTAGTATGTGACATGTAAAATGTCAGAATTTTGTATTTTAAATACTTACTTATGCTAAGGAGAATAAAAAGTGGCTGAAATCAATGTCTCAGAATACATAGTACCACTGCTATAGCCATGTCAATCTAAGCATTGAAGTGAAGCACCCTGTCATCCCTAGCTGCTTCCCTGCCACGATGAAGAATTAAGGACATTCTTGGATAAAGAATGCACTGAGGAGAAATGGCTTTTTATTTAACCCAGTGGTAGAGCTGCAAAAAAGAGAGAAGCCTTCAGGCACCAGCCTGTAATCTTCCCAGCTACATTCAGGCTGAGAACAGTTGCTGTGAATTTCACAACGCAGTGTTAAGTCGGTGAGCCCACCCAAGAGAGGCCGCCGGTGTGTGGGAGCGGACACAGGCTGATAGCAAGGAGCCAAGGCATTAGGCACACCTTTGCTACATTCCTAGCTGTGAGGGAATTACTAAAGTTTGCTTCCCTCTTTATCATTTTAGCAGTATATGTGTGCCTTTGTCATGCCAGCATCTTATCTCAGTTAAATCCTTAGAAGTGGTTGGAGTGAAATGCAGCAATCCCCATCAATACAAAGCATCCTACTGCTATCAGGAGGGACAGCTCATTTCTGTCCCTGGCTGAAGGGTGCCTTGTTTGGGAATACTTTGATAATGAGCAAACATGGGAGCAACGCACACCTTCCTGCCTATTGCCTCACTGTGGGAAGACAGCTTGGTACGAAGCTGTTTTGACATAAGCTCTCTCCCATTCAGTCTCCTTGGGGCTGTAGATGCTGGCAGCTTTAGTGTGCCCTCCACACACCTGACTGTCAGAAAATGGAAATTAATTATGAGTATATTCAGAGTAGCTTGAAATTTGGAGTATTTTTCAGATGCTCATGAGGGCACAGAATCATAGAATGGTTTGGGTTGGGAAGGACTTTAAGATCATCCAGTTCCAACTCCCCTGCCATGGACAGGGACACCTCACACTAGACCAGCTTGCTCAAAGCCCCATCCATCCCAGCCTTGAACACTTCCATCCACTTCAATTCACTTCCATTGATGGAACATTCACAAGCTCCTTAGGCAGCCTATTCTAGTGCCTCACTACTCTTATGGCATGGTCAGTTTAAGCCTCAAACACATAGATTATTTTATTCTCAGAGTTAATATATGCATACATATCTCTTCATCTGTCTATCACAGCTGCACACCAGACAGTGATGTTCCTCAGTATCCTCCAGGCTGATGAGGCTGAAAATACGAAGTACCTGGTTATTCCTGTACGAATCTTGAATGCAGAAGGATGGATTTTCATATTTTTTGATTTTTACATAGATATTGTGACTACCTATAGCTACACACATACCTTATGAAAAGCCCTGGTCTAAAACTCACTGTTTTCATGGGGAGAGAAAGCTGTCATAAGGAAGGGTCAGGCTGCTGCCTGCAATGCAATCCTTGTTCTACATCAGAGGGAAGAACACCATAAAGCAAAGACTACAGGGTCAAACCTCATTGTATAAAACCCACCACCACACAAAAGCTTAGGAGCAGGAGAATAGGCTCTTCTAGGGCAGAGCCCTGCCACTGCCTCCTGGGAGCCCTCAGTGGCTCCCTACACTACCATCACCCTCCCCTTCCTGGGAGCTGCAGGGAAGAGGACATTATCATGCAGATGAGCCCACCAGGAAATCCACTTTGTTTCCAAATTCCTATCTCCAGCCTTGCCACAAACTCTGAATGAAGAAGAGGATGAATGACCTAAAAGCAACAGAATTAAGCTTTAGTACAAAATGCAACCCACTGATCCCCTGTACTTGGAAGCAAGATTTAGCACACACATAAAACCCACAGAGACCAGCAAGCTAGGGGGAAAATGTACACATGTATTTATTACGTGCTATAGACATCAGTCTGATATTTCAGTTCAGGGTAGGTATCATGTCAGTGCCTATCCCCACTCTTACACCCCACCTTTTAGCATGAGTTCAATGTTTCAATCATGTAAGAAAAACAGATATGCTCATAATTATTACAGACCAAATGGTACTCACTGCTGAATTACGAATGGATAATACAGAGCTGACACATACAGACACCTCTTAGAGGCACCACAAAGCCTCTCACTTCATGGGCTCCCTAAAGAACTGGAGAGAGGTTTCTTCTTCTGCACAGGGCATGAGTGCCTGCCACAAAACTTAATCTATCTGGCTGCAGCTTATCACAGACTGTGGTTTACCACTGTCACTGGGAGCAAGCTTGAAGAAAATGTTTGGCTGTCAGCATGAACTTGGAAGAATTCCAGGGCAGAGGGGAAAGGGAAGAACCGCAATTCATTCCCTTCCTCTAGAGGCACTGGAAAAAACATCCATCAGGCTACTCAAATCAAGCACTTGCTTAAAGACATAGAATCATAGAACCATAGAGGAGGTTGGGTTGGAACAGACCTTTAGAGATCATCTAGTCCAACCTCCTGCCATGGCAGGGACACCTTCCACTAGACCAGGTTGCTCAAAGCCCTGTCCAACCTGGCCTTGAACACTTCCAGCCACAGCTTCTCTGGGCAACCTGTTCCAGTGTCTCTCATATAGTTCACATAGGTATATACACATACCCTCCAAATCCTAGGTTTGACGATGCTGAGGCTACAACTCACAAACTATCTCACCCTAATCTGTTTTCTCTGGAGTTGCTTACCCAGCTGTAGCAAGTTGCTCAGACCCTGCTCTTCCTGCCAACTGACCAGGGCATGGAGACAGACACCTCTCTTTCAGTCATGTAAAACTGAAGGGGTCAATGCTGCTGGTGGGAGTAGACCTGTGGTGGTGTGAGCCAGCCTGGTGGGAGATGAGCAGGCAGTAGTGCCAGCAAAGCCCATCTCACCCAGCTTCACCTGCAAGCCCTTCCACATGATGAGGACATCCACTGCCAGGCAGTGGAGAGAGGTCCTCTAGAGGTGCCTGTTGCTATAAGCTAGCAGTAAAGGGACCTTGGACAATTAACTTAGATGAGATAACATAACTTCAGAACTACCGAAGTGAGCTGAAATTCTTCCCTCCCTTGAACTCTACATCTAAAGGTGTCCACAAGAAGCTCCACAAGATTCCAGAGAGACTCCAGCAACAGATCTAAAGCCTTTTCCAGAAGCTTACTTGCAGTAGATGCTTATCAGCTTCCTCTACCCCACCATATATGCTGGCTGCTCACTGTGAGGAAGCTTAAATTGCTGATGTGGAGCATCAGTATCTTCATGCACACACACAGCCAGATCTGTAAACACTTTTTCAGAGCTGCAGGGGTAAATGGCTTGCCTAGACATGTCCTTTAAAGTTATCTCAATGGATTATTAATGTGATTTCTATTTACATACCTATTGTTACAGATCCAGCAAAGCCAAAAGAACTGGATTCACTATTGCTACAGTCCACTAAAATATGAAGGATCCAACTGGGCTGTTTATTTCTTTGCGTAATCAGGGAATAAAATCTGCAAGGGCATTCCAATCAGTGACACTGATTCTAGTAAAATACTCATGGAGCTCCTCAAAGTACTTTTCTCTTTTCTTCTCTTACTCCAGGGAATTTGTGTCAATTCTGTATTGGATTGCTAGAAAAGACTTGCAACCTGCTCAACACAGTGTAAGGCAAATAAAGCTAACTTAAGCTATTTCTATGAAACCAGAAAGCCATATAAGAGGACATTGCTTCAAATTTTGCATCTGCTTGCACTCACACAACCCCACTGTAGAATGCAGAGTTGCACAAAGAGTAAAAAAAAAAAAAAAACTAGCAAAAACGTATACAATCATAGAATTGTCTAGGTTGGAAAAGACCTTTAAGATCATCAACTCATACTGTGACCATACAGAAATGAAGTTTAATTCCAATGTATAGCAAGTGCATTAAAAAACATTGTGCCAAAACTACCAAGGATTTTTTCTGACTTCTTTCTCCCACCAAGGATGACTTATTCTTTGTTTGGCACACCCCATGGAGTGTGCTTTCTAAATGGAGAGTCTCTGATCACACCAGAACTACTCACAGCTGCTGTTGCTGTCTCTCTCCAGGAGCAGACAAGCTGGTGCTGACCTTCCCTGGGTGCCTTCATTTTTTGGCTGCCCATACAAGATACCCTCATACTGTCAGCGCGTACAACCTGATCTTGGTGGGAGAGTGCGCAAGCAGCCTCCTCACTTGGACAGAGAATGATGGATCTTTCAGTGAGGCTTTTCCACATTCACAGGATTTGCTGCCAAGGATGCACTGGTATCATGACAGAGCGCAAGCAAGCAGGATAGGTACCACCCTTGATACCATGAAGCTCTGGCTCTCACCAGAAGAGAAGGTGCAACCTTTCCTCAGCAGGGGACATCTGTGCAGGCATGTGGACACAGCCAGGAAAGTCTCTGTGTGCCCAGCAGTGTGCACGGGGACACTGAGATGAGTTGGTTGTTGACTTTCCTTTGATGCTCTGGCTAATTTACTCATTGTCATCTCTTCTCCAGTTAGTAGGTTAGAGAAGACAGACTGGGACTAGATGAACACGAACTAGGGGACCAGATGAAGACCAGCAAGGGGAGGTCCGCATGACACCAAACCTCTGTCTGAAGGCACGGTGCAGGTTGTGGGGTGGCCTGATCCAAGCCCTGCCTGGTCCCAGCAGTGGGCAGACCCTGTGTGTTATACAGCCATGAGGTGCAATTGGTCAGTGTGCAGTGTGGCCCTGGGGCATCAGCCTGGCCATGTCAGGGTTGAGTCAAGGTGGGTGGGATGAGCCACACCTTGTGTCCCCCTCCACCAAAGCCATTAAGACTAATGAGCAAGCAAGGAGGCACAAAGTGAGTGCTGGCTCCAGTCCCACCTTCTGACCCGAGGGGCGGACTCCCACAGGGTGATCTCACTCTGTCGGCTTACTCACAGCTTCACAAGTAGCAGAGAAAGGTCATGCTCAGTTAAAACTGAAGTGTGTTTTCTTGCAGCTCTTCCCCTTGGGCCAGATACTGAAGCTCTGACTCGGGCAAAGGTCCAATCGGAAATAATGAATGTAATTACCTTGTAAGCACCTTAGTGGAAAATACTGGTATAGTTAATTATACAGATGTGATGCTAACTCATTTCCCAGTGTTTAAAATACAAGCATTAATGCTTTCTCCTTTAGGGTTTTGAGAAGATCCCCTATTGCTGCAGTCTAACAGAATGCCTTAATTTTGCAGCTACTGCAATCAGGTTAAGGAAAAACTTTCTAATGATAATTTAAATGTCACTGGCTCATATTGCACAGGACAGTGTTACGCTGCATGGAACTGGGCTTTTGAGTGCATTTCCAAGAATGAGGTCTTTAGCAGTGGCCCTTTAAACACCTAATATTTTAGGACCAAACAGTGATTTTAGGGTTCTCAAATTGAAGATCAGAAACCTACCCTTTGACTATCAGAATTGAAATCCTTGGAAGCGGACACCCAAAATCTGGGACTTATGTGCCTTTGAAGAAATCCTGATTAAATTGTGCAAGTGGAAATGCCACTGTCTTTCATTAGAAATCATAGGAAACAGCACAATAAACTCACAGCATGGACTGAGCACATCCTCTAGCATTTGAAGTCTTCAAAATGTAAACCCATGTAATTCCACACTACTTCTGATTGACTTACCAGTTGTCAAACAAGGAGCCCACTATTTCTATACTCAAAGGACCAATTCTATAACCTATAGTCATTATTTCTATAGTCTGCCAGAAAAGGCCCAGTGCTGTCACTTGGAAGCTGGCAGAGCCCTCTGCGAATGAATGAGCAAAAGCCACCAAGTGTGTTTTGCCTGCCTTGTATTTGCTAACATTTCTGAGTATGTTAGGTTCAGAAAAGCACATGGCAGGGTGGCTGGAAACAGATGATGTTTAAGGCCCCTTCCAACTCAAACCATCTTGTTATTCTATGATTCATTCTATGAAGAGAAAAAGGAAAAAAATAAAAAAAAAAAGGAGACATAAACACTTTGGACATGGATCTTATTGTCTGGTGAAAATCATGTCCTGCCTTTTGTACCACGACACCTCTTCTGCCAGCAGCACTGCTGCAGGCAGCACCCATAGGGACTAGTGTTGCTGCCCGCACCTGGTTCAGGTGACCAGGCCTCAGCAGGGAGCACAGAACAGGGAGAGACAGGCAGGTACAATATTCTGCTGGGGATCCCTGATGGGGAGAGACCTGTACTTTATATGTTGCTACCTGAATTTATGAGGCCAGCAATTAAGAAACCTAGCCAGGCAAATTAAGAAACTGCTGCAGCACAAGCAAAGCCTCCTGCTTCAGATTCAACAGCAAGCAAAGCCTGTCTGCATGTCCACCTGTAGCAAATGGGGATTTGCACCAAGTCAAGCGCAGTTCACTAATAAAAACTGCTTTAAGTTAAATATTTTGCTTGAAAAATAAGTTACATTTCCACTTCTGAGCTCAAACCTCATGCCATTCACCAACAAGCAGTAAGGGCAGGCAGTGAGAGAGCACAAGGAGCCTGAGCCCACCAGGCACAGATGCTGCTTGTGCTCAGCAGTGAATGGGTTAGTCAGCACCTTGAACGTGGGGCACACTTCCACTTGCCACCTGCATTGAAGACTGAAGAGAGCAGCTTCCTCAAAGGAAAACAGCCTCCCCAGTCTCTGAAAGCTGCCAGACAGGTACTGCAGCTAGGAGAAAACACAAACAAAAGCATCCACAGAAGGGGCAAACTCTGGTCTTGTCCCGCACCACCCAGCGGTATTGTTGCATGCAGGGGACAGTCTCCATAAATCACACCACTGCTCTCGAGTGTCAACATAGAATCTTTTAATATTTTACATAAAAAAACTGCATACACAGTTCATAATTTTATGTAAACATCATATGCATCTCAGGTTTTGCAATGTCAGTTTATTAAAAACAAACAGTCTCAGTACCACTGTTGAGGGAAGAGGGAGGAAAGTAAACAAACATAAATGGATACATTTGTTCTCTGAACCAGAGAAACACAAAATTATTTTCACCAGGGCCGGCTGTCCTGTGAAAATCAGTTTTAAATACATCTTGATTCTTTAAACTGCCCTTTACCACTGAAGTCGGACATGCTCATTGCGTAAGGAGCTGTTCTTTCACCCTTATTTTGACAAGGGAAAAAGATACAGTGGTTTTATTTTGTCTTGTGTTGAAACCAATTTAAAACAAGACCTAGATGAGGTTACCAAGAACATTTCCAACGCAACAGTGTTGTATGCAGATGACAAGTGCGTTGAGTGTTTACTTAAACAATAAAAAAATGCCCAACACCAAAAATCCACCAAGTTGGGCAAAGTAATTGCAAAAATTAACTTTTAAATAAACCCAAATTAATGTACTTGCAGAAGACAACATTAAAGGAAGGCGCAGGCAGCAAGATCATAATACGGCAATGTCATCCTTTCCCCTGCTCATCTTGCCCAATCTGTCAAGAAGAGCATGCCCAGCAAGGAAGACAGAGCAGTTCAGCTTCACTTCCCACCCTGGTAGCTTCTGCAGCTGGAGTCAGTTCAAGGCTCTCATTATCAGCAGCCATCAGTCACTCAGAGCAAGCTCCTTTACACAACGCAAGTCCCAGCTGGGCACTCCCTCCCCACCTTGCTTTCAACAAGCACCCCCTGCACTACCCCAGTTTGCACAAGACAGAAAACATAAGATATATACAGGCTTCGCTCGGGATGACCCTCCCCTCCCAGTCTTGGGTCTTCAGGGCACAAGCTCCCACAGCAGGTCAGGCTCAGGCTGTGGCATCTGCGGGAGAAGCGAGAATGCTGCAGGCAGCCTGGGAGATGCAGCCCCCTTCCCCAACCTGCCTAGGGGAGGCACATGCAGGTAGGAGGCTGAAGTCCCTTCGAGCATCTCGGCTCCATTATTCTCCTCTTGCAAAAGAGAGGAAGCTGGTTGGGAGCTGGGAGCAGCAGGTGGTGGACAAAGAGGAACAGCCGACTGCAACACTTGCTCAGTCCAGTCTTAGCAGCTTTTTGTTGTTGAGTGGCTGGTAGTAGCAGAAGGCTTCCTCCTACTTTATTCCCCAGACTCAGGGCATGCAATCCCCCCCTCCCTCTGTCCCCACAACTGAGCCAGCACAACCCTTTACGGCCAAGGCTAAGGGAGCATGCTCCCTCCCTTAGCCCTCACCCCGATTCATCGCCAGCCCCCCAGAGAGGGGACAGGCAGATGCCATATGCGTGCATAACCCAGCTCCCCTCCGCCTGCTAACAGGTGACCCAGGCACTGTACCCAGCGCCGCGCTCCAGCCGCACCTTAGAGGACTTTGCAGCAGTTGATGCAGCCGTTCTGGGTGCCGTAGCGCTTCTGCAAAGCCGCCCTGGTTGCTGTCTCGAAGACCTCCCGGACACCCTCCTTGGTCTTAGCCGAGCACTCCAGGTAGTCGTAAGCCTGGATGCGGATGGCCATGGCGCGGCCATCCTCGGTGCGCACCGGCTCCTGCTTCATGCGGGCCAGCTCGTTGCGCACATGCTCATCGTTGCGCAGGTCTTTCTTGTTGGCCACCAGGATGATGGGGACGTTGGGGCAGAAGTGCTTGACTTCAGGCACCCACTTCTCCGGGATGTTCTCCAGCGAGTCCGGGCTGTCCACAGAGAAGCACATGAGGATCACATCAGTGTCCGGGTACGAAAGAGGACGCAGGCGATCGTAGTCCTCCTGGCCAGCTGTGTCCCACAGGGCCAGCTCCACCTGCTTGCCATCCACCTCGATGTCAGCCACGTAGTTCTCAAAGACGGTGGGTACGTAGACCTCGGGGAACTCATCCTTGCTAAAGACGATGAGAAGACAAGTCTTGCCACAGGCACCGTCCCCCACCACCACCAGCTTCTTGCGGATAGCAGCCATGGTCAGACTCGCCAAGCTGGCCTTGCCGTGCAGCAGGACGATGGCAGCGCCCTCCTCCCCGCGGCCGCCGCCTCCCCCTTCCTCTCTCTTCTCACAAGGCACCGTGGCTAGCCGGGCCCGCGCAGGCAGGCGGGCGCGCCCTCCTCTCTCCTCGCACCGGCACCGCGCCTCCGTCCCCTCGCTCTGGGGACCTCTACGGCCGCAGACAAACACCGCCGGTTCCGCCTGCCCGGTCCCTTCGCTGGGACAGCACAGCCGCCCGCGCACCACACCGCAGCACCTCCGCGCCGCCACTGCCGCAAAGTGCACCCGGCGCCGCTATTTAAAGGCGCTCGCGACTTTCTTAATATAGCCAGCCAATGGGAAGGCAGAGAGTGAGGTCATCCCTGGCGGGGAGCGCCGCGATTGGTAGAGCGCTGCGGGCGGGTAGGCGGGGCGGGAGCGGCGGCTGAGGGGCCGCGGCGGGGGACGGGGCGGGAGCGTCGGGGTCGGTGGTCGCGGGGTGGACGGAGGTGTCTGAGGGCTGTGGGGCGGTGCAGGCCGGGCCGTGAGGGGAGCGGGGCCAGTGAGGGGACCGCCGGAGGAGGCTGTCGGGGGGAGCGGGACCGCACCTCCGGAGGAGCGCAGGGCAGGTCCCTTGCCCCGCCGTGCGCGGGCCAGGACACCCCGACCCCCTGTTTGTGCTGCCCTCTCGCCGAGGTGGCGGCTCGGCGGCAGGGCCGGGCCGGCCCCTACAGTGGCCACTTTGGCTCCCGCGGTAGCCCCGCGGCTCGGGGTGACCGGGGTTAAGGGCTGGGTGCGCAGCCGAGTTGAGCAGAGAGGGAAAACCCCCGGGTCCCAGCCGCAGTGGTTAAAGCCGGAGCAAAGCAGAGCTGAGATCGTGGCAGGCAGTTAAGTAAAACAAAAGCCTTCGGTGGATATTACTGGGAAAACGCAGAATTCAACCGCTTCCCTTCCCTAAGGAAAAAATATTCCTCATCTTTTGAGTGTCGCTCCAAAAGGGAACGAGGGAATTACAAACCTTATAAAAAGGAGAAGTAGCAGCCTTGAACTGAAAAGCCCTCTTGGTCTCAATATTAACGAGAAAAATGAATGTGGAAAATAAGTGAGTGTGAAAGGCTGGAGTTTCGTATGGCTTGGAGGATGGGGGCCAGTGCCTGTGTGCAAACAGATCCTCAAGCTGTGTGCGCTAATAGAGCCGTGCACTGTGAAGTGTCACACTGTAAATTCACTTGTAGCGATTCACTGAGTTGTCCTTGTTGCAGCTATCGCTGTTTAACTGGGTGTTCTCAAGTTTTTGCCCTCCAAGCATTTCCACCTCAGCCATGTCCTGTGGCTGCTGTCTCAGGGTTGGATCCAAAGTGTCTTCTTTGGCTGGCCAGCAGTGGCGTTAGTGAGGACAGCAAAAAGGAGTGCTTTGAACAGGATGTTTATTATTGAAAATCGTATTTAAAAATACCCACTTGAAGAGAAATGCGTCTCTGAGTCTATAAAATTGTCTGACGAGTTCCATGCAGCAGACTCTGTGTGTCAATAGGGCAAATTGCTCACTTACGGTTCACTTAATCCTAGGCAGTGAAATATAATTTATCTTCATGAGAGTTTTGTAATTCCCATTTCTCCCTGTCAAAAGAGCATGTCCATGGATGGTGATGGATGGGTTTTTATTTTACACAGTTTATACAGCGTATTTTATAGGAAGTGAATGTATTAAATTCAAAGTGATGTTTGAGGGGAAAAAAAATCCAAAACCAGAAACAAACAAACAAGCAAAAAAAAAAAAAAAAAAAAAAGAGGCAGAAAAAAACTAAAAATGAATTCTTCCCTGTAAAAGTGGCGAGGTGCTGGCACAGGGTGTCCAGAGAAGCTGCGGCTACTGCATCCCTGGCAGTGTTTGAGGCCAGGTTGGACTGGGCTTGGAGCAACCTGATCTAGTGAAAGGTGTCCCTGCCCAGCGAGAGTTGGAACTAGACAAACCTTAATGTCCCTTCCAGCCAAACCGTTCTGTGATTCATTCTATGATAAATTTCTGATTTGCATTGTCCCTTTACATGTGTTTTTGCTGCTTACAGATGAAATTCTTCCTGAAACTGAAAAAAAGTTGCCTGTGTGGAACTCTTCCCAAATGCTGGCACATCCTTGTGGCGATGGAGCATTAGCAGCTTGTAGCTGTTTTCTCTATAATCACAAGTATGCAGAGCCATTCTGAGAGGCAGAGAAAGTTAATTCGCTGTATAATGTGAGTCTTCTAAATAAATTTGCTGCTCTAAGTCTCCAGAAGTGCTCAGGCGATACTGAAGTGGTGGTGGGTATTTCATGGGGTCCAGTGCCACCTCGCGGCGGCCTCTCACGGCTCCAAGACGGACGTTCCACCCCTGAGGTGCCCGCAGGAGAAGATGCAAGTGCTCTACAGATCGTGAAAGGTGATCCTTAATTAGGCTCTTAAATAGGCTTTTGAATCCGTCCTTATTTGACTTGTGGGTGTCATGGAGAATCATGCCAGGATATTCTGTTTTGTCTTTTCATGAGCAAAACCACTTTCATTCAATAGAAAAAAGAATCATCTGAATGACCAACTGTGCTGATATCTCATCAGTGCTGTGCCATGAAAGGCAGAAAAATACACAGCTCATTCATTTCAAAGTACACAGCTCTGGTGTTCCCCCAGAGTGCTGTTAGCAATTTTCCATGTGCCACTGTGCAGCGAAAGCGAACTAAGCGGCCCACATTCATACACTTCAACTCTTCTAGACTTCAGAGTAGAGTGGCCTTATCCAAACTGTCTGCTGGTCCTAAATTCTAAACTGTGCTATGGAAATACTCTACAAAGCTCCAGCTAACCCAAGCCAAACCCATAGCTGGGACTCTTCATGTATCTAAACAGTGCAGAAATAGTTCCAGAGCACCCAGTTAGGGTCTGAGCCATAACTGCTTAATTTTCTGGTGAAGTCTCGCATCTGTAGTCTTCTACACAGTCATGCTGAAGGCAGAGATGTTTCATCTCTCACTTGCAAGAAGAATTGCAGCAGAGTCTATGTAATTCCTTAACCAGGGTTTCAAATGCTGTATGTTTATTATTTTTTCTTCAGAAGCTGTATATGAGGAACCCCAGACCTGTGACTCAGCTCAGCAGAGATCGCCTTCATTTCACTGTCTGTCATGGGTTCAGAAGCAGCAGCAGTCATTTTTCTCCTCCTTGGTAGCTGGTGCAGCGCTGTGTTTCTGATTTTCGGATTGGGAACAGCACTGATAACACCAGTTATGGCTTAGAATGTTTAGGCTGGCAGAGGACTTTCTGAGCCTCATGCTCTGCCAGGGAGGAGGGGAAGCCATGAGGAAACAGAGACAGGACACCTGACCCAAA
>JASSUY010050156.1:120191-153649 GCA_032466535.1 Forpus xanthops | reverse complement strand
CAGAAGTGCATGCAGCATCCATCTTCTGAGTGGGCAGCCTCTTAGCTTTCCTGATTATTCGAGTGAAAGGGTGCACAAAATCAAGCAATCTTATTCAAGTCTTCATTATTTTAAAGCCTTCTTTAACTGCTAGTATCTAATAGCAGAGAGAAGTGACTTTTCCAATAATTTTCTGGAAGGCCGTATCAGTGAAAAGTGAAGATGTCTTGTACACACACACTTTTTATATGTGTATTTTCCTTTCTTGAATTGCAAGAAGAAATTAATTGAGGCTAAGCATGAGAAAACTCAGCTAATGAATGTGGGGGGAAAAAGAACAGTAAGATGATTGTAAAAAAGCAGATGGCAAGACCTTTGTTTTAGTTCTCTTTTTTACAGGGTATTGCCAACTTAAGCTGATAATGCCTAAAATATATTTGATTTTCAATAGTATAATACTTGTTGAGCATCATACCATCATTCTGACAATGGGAACATGCTTTTCAGCACGTTATCCAGAAAAGGGCGTGTGTTTTACTGTCCCCTTTCAGAATGAGTGACGTATTTACATTGTTGGACATTATAGAAAATACACCAGTAAGCCAGCTACTGTTAAAGGGAACTAAATGTCATGTTGCTGAAGCATTAAGCCTATTTCAGTTACATGCTTTTTCTTTTATATGTTTAGTGACAAACAAGAAACCAGCTCAAGCATCTATTACAAAGGTGAAGCAATTTGAAGGCTCTGCATCTTTTGTCAGGAGAACGCAGTGGATGCTCGAGCAGCTCCGCCAGGTCAATGGTATAGACCCTAATCGGGTGAGTTTGAACAGTTCTAAGAAAATAAAATTAAGCTCCTGTATAACTGATTTGTGAGTCAGGCATTCTTTCACTATTCAAAAGGCATCTGGAAAGTTAGGATACAGGTTTAAGTCCAAATTCTCAAAAAGAAAATAAATCAATGCAATATGTGAAATAGATTTTTAATGGGACAGGGACGAGGAGGCCAAAGCTTATATCCATATGGGTTTTCTTTATTTCTGCCTTTCCCTACTTCCTACTCTCTCTTCTTTGTAAGGAGAAAAATAAGAGCCTTGTTTGCCTTCTCTTCAGCTATAAACCTCTTGCTGTCCCTTTTGGCATGCAGCTGTGTTGTAAGGTAGAGCATTAAGTGAAAGCAAGGGCAGGATTGGTTACTGAGGTTCAAGTTTGTGAAGTACTGTGAACCTTGCATTTTTTCTAGCATAGTCAGGTCCTCAGATCTTTCTGCATTCCTTACCTTTTTCTACAAAAGGTGGTGGTGTGGTTTAGTTGCCAGTGACACATGAAAGCCATTTAAACCAATCCAAACAAACAAAACACCCAGAATAAAACAGACACTCACTCCCCTCCTCCCCCTCTCCCCCCCCCTTCCCCTGCTAGGTCTGGAATTATTCTTTCAGTGTGGAATATACAGTCCACCTTGACCTCTCAAGGCAAAGTTGTACTGATACGCAATAAGCTCATAAATACAAATCTTCAGTACTGTATCAGCAAAATTAGAATTTAGTAATGTGGCCCATATTAAGCGATCACAAAGTGACTTAATTGTGTTCATTGTACAGGAAAGTGTTTGTGACTACCCCTCTTGGTTTGTTCAAAGCTATGCTCTGATCAGGCTCCTAAGCATCCTAATTAGCATTGGTGCACCAAATTCTGTTACCACCCAGTGCAGTCTAATGTACAAAAAAGAAGCCCTTTGGCCACTGCCCTGTGACATGCAAGGGGTAGAATTATTTTTTATCTGGGTAAAAGGACAATGAAAACGAGAGCAATTAAAAATAGATAATGGATCTGAGGTTTAGGCCCTTTCCCAGCATCTGTGCAGCTGATACTCTCAGATTGAAAGTCCTATCAAGTTCTTAAACTTAGACCTGTTCCTTTCAAACTTGTCTTTCTGTGTATTCCTAGTGTCATCAATTAAAAAAAGTGTTTACTAGATTAGAATACAAAATGGCGTTTAGCAAATGCTGCTAAATATATAGCGATACTTCTTGCATAAATCCATTTGTTTTAGTAGTTGCTGCATGATACATAGCTGAGCTGGGATTTCTTCTCTTTTATTCTTGTCACCCCGAGACCTGTGCAACACTTTATGATGATATGTTAAACACAATAACTAACAAAACTAAATTGCTATTTTTTTTTTCCTTCTTTGTTTTGGCATCTAGAGCAGGAGCATATCTCCTTAAAATATAATGTGAAAGTAGATTTTGTACTAAGACACAAATCATTGCATAAGAGAAGACAACTAAGTATGTATTTGTAGATATATAAGTTAAAATCTTATATTTCTTATGAGAATGAGGTTCCAATTTTAAATGTTTGAGATAAAGTAGTTTTGTTTTCAGGTATTTTTTCATGGCTGAATATTCCTCATTAAAAATACCTGCAAGAAAAAAAACTTCCTGTCCTTTTTTGCATCCAAACGTATACGAAGGAAAAATAATGCCATGGCACTCTTGATTTGCATGGCCCTTCTGCTTTTCCAACATAATCCTTTTCAAAAATTAATAGATCTAATTTTTCCCAAGCCATTTATAAAACTGAAATAATTAGTAAGGTATGATTTTTATGTACTTTTTTTTTATTTCTTCTAGGATTCTCCAGAATTTGATCTACTATTTGAAAATGCTTTTGACCAATGGGTAGCAAGTACAGCTTCAGAAAAGAGCACATTTTTTCAGGTTCTACATCACACTTGTCAGCGGTATCTTACAGACAAGAAGCCAGAATTTATCAACTGCCAGTCAAAAATTATGGGAGGTAAGTCAATTGAAGATGGAGTACTTGGTGTAGTTGGACATGAAATGATTTGCATGTGAGTTACTCTGTTGAAATGAGCCTAATTGCATCTTGAAATCATGGGTCTGAATGTGCTAACTTAGTAGTAAACTTCTAGGCTTCAGCATTTCTTCGTCAGGCACCGCTTCAGACTGTTCCGCTGTGATTTCTTCTCTATTTTTCAGTTCTAGAGTCAACATCTCCTACCCACCTTGTGAGAAGTCATTCTCCCTCTTTTTAGCAGTATTGATTTTTGTCTGTTTCTGTTCATTCATAAGCATTTCTGGGTGGCTTGAAATATTACCTACTAAAGCCTGTTCTGCATTGCCATTTCCTCACAAGTCTATGAAGAAGTGGTTATTTCTAAACTTCCAGTGGGCTTTGGGGAGTTACTTTGTTCTTGATAGAAATCAGCTTGTTTAGAGACATGTTTCATAAGTCATATATCTTAAGGTGGATTTCTGAGATTAGACCAAAAAACATCTGGTTAGGTAAAAAAAGTGTGGTCAATATGTGAAATTGGTCTTCACCATCCACTTACTGAGCAACAAAAACTATTATTCAGGGAGGATATTCACGTATTTCATGAGGTATTATTCAGGAAAATGAACTAGTTTAGTTGTTCCCTTACACTGAAATTTCTGAAAAGTCTCCTTTTTGTCTGCTCTAAACCCGAATATTTTTTTTTCTTATGCCGTCTGGTCTTAACAGCTGTAATAAAAAGTTGTTTTTCTCTTTCTCTTTGAGTCCCCAAACTGTAGAAAAAAAGTGTAAGCTGACTTGGGGCCTTGTTTTTTTGTTATTACCTCTCCCCCCCCCCCCCATTGTAAATAAGAAGAGCCTTACTCATTTTTTTCTAGTAATTATCCTCTCTTATAAATCTAGAATATATTCCTGTATGCTATTATCAGAACTGTATTTTGTGCTGCCACCTTCATATGTACTGTTTTCTGTCTGTTATTTTCTCTTGCATCCCTTTCCTCTAAAACACTAAAGATAAACTTGAGGAAGGAGAAAATCATCTCCGGTTTACACTTTAACTACTGACACTGAGGTGTCATGGTTTGAGGCTCTCAAACAGTTCTGCTCACTCACTCCCCCCTCTTTCTTCCCCAGTCCCAGGGGTTGGGGAGGAGAATCAAAAGAATGCAACTTCCACAGGTTGAGATAAGAACAATTTAGTAACTAAGGTATAACATAAATCACTACTGCTACCACCAGTAATAATACAAGACAAAATACAAGGGAAGAGAATACAACAGATCTTCACCTGATACCTAGCCACGCCACGCAGTGCCCCCCCCATCACCTGATACCAAGTCCCAAACACGCTGTGCACCCCCCCTACACCATCATCCTTCCGGGTCTCTGCTCTCCTTCTCTACATCCCGGACATGATGTGCTGTGGTATGGAATACTTCTTTGGTCAGTTTGGGTCAGGTACCCTGTCTCTGCTTCCTCCCGGTTTCCTCCCATCCCTGGTAGAGCATGAAACTCAGAAAGTCCTTGGCCAGCCTAAACATTCTAAGCCATAACTATAAACACTGGTGTTATCAGCACTGTTCCCAAGCCAAAAACCAAAACCACAGTGCTGCACCAGCTACTACTTAAAGAAGAAAGATGACTGCTGCTGCTGAACCCACAACAGTGCAATACCCCTGGTGCTGCTGAGACAAAACAGAGAAAAGCAGCATCTCTGGTCCAGGTCCTGGCCTGATATCACATTACGATGCTAATAATGCTATTGTGCCTCTTCAGGAAGCCAAACTTGCTTTCTGAGATTGTCCGTATTACTAGGTGTGGGCAAGTAATATACTAGGGTAGGCTGCTTTTTTCTCAATGGATATTCAGACAGCATCATCTGGGAGAGTTTCCAGCTCATTCTAGCTTCTGTTTCCTTGATAGAAGTCAGTACGGATCAGAGCCACAAGGTATTTCTAGTATGCAGATTGCCAGAGATCTAAAATTAATGTATGGACCTTCTTGTCCCAAGAGACCAATGTGGCTATTAATAGTTCTCTTCAGAAAAGCCAGATAGATATATCTGGTTTTGCATGATAGCTTTCCCTTCCAGGTAGGCAAATACAGGCTTTCTGAGTTAGCAAGGATGTGACAGTTTGAACTAGCTAAGCCCAATTTGGATGCTGCTGAGATGAAAAAATGGGATTTTTCTGGAGTTTCTTCTGGCAGAGAAAAGTTTCAATTGCAGCCTTGGTCAAAGCCTGACTGAATCTGTTTCCTAGCAGAAACGTGCTCATGTTTCCTCCCAGTTCTGCTGCAATCTCTTCCAGAGGATTGGTGGTGGTGGGAAGGAGCAATTGCATTGGTTTTGAGGACTCTGTTTGCTGTGAGCACCCCAGCCTGAATTCCATGCTGGCTGGAAAGAATGATGTGAGGAAATAGGATTGCAGAGCCTAGGGAGAAGCTTTGCAGACCACCTGGTCTTCAAATTCCTGGCACTGCTCAAACTTGTCTCTGTATGAAATCCATGTTCCAACTCAAGCTCAGGTCACATGAGAAAATGAATTTGGCAGGAATATTATGAGTCCTTACTTATCTGCCAACAAATCCACCCCAAGCATCTTGCTCCATGGCTCTACAATTAGAATAGAGCAGCACAACTGACAGCCTGGGGTAATAAAAATGTACTCACAGAAGTGCCTGGAGATGTCTTCTGCAGGCTTTCCCATGAACTAGCGCTGCTGCAAGCTGACTTTCCTTAGCACTGCATTCATCTTTTACTGAAGAATAAAAGGCAAGGGCTGAGGAAGGACTTGAAAGCAAGGAGAATGAAGGTGGCAGTAAAAAAGACATTCCTTCTTCTTAGTTTGCTGTATTCCTACTCTCGAAGGAAGACTTTGGTTCTCCTGGGTGCTGTTTATTTGCCTCAGAAATGTACAAATGTAGTGACAATTCATACTTCTGTGCCCACCTGACCTCCTCTGACATCATTAGTGGCAACTGGTGAGATGTTGCCATGTGCATTTAAGTGCCATTTTGTGCATTGTTTTTCCCAAAATATCTCTGCTTCAGAGCCGGGTGCATAAAAAAAGGAAAAAAATTCAAAATTACTTTGGCACAATTATAGTAGAAACAAGCAGCTATTGAGCTTAATGCAGATGCCATGATGCAAAATATAACCTCATTTCCTCTTCTTTTTTAGTTTTGTGTTAGGTGCTCTGTTATCTTTATGTAGGATGTTCAGAAATGTTATTGCATTGAGCATATCTGGGAATTGGGGGGTCTCTGTTGCAGAAGGTAGAGATTTTTGAGATCAGCTGTCAACAGCTTGCAATGCTTTAACTTCCCTTCAAGGTGACTGGATGATGCCCTTTGTACAGAAGTGCCCCTTGGGGAGGTATAACTAGAAACATGGGACTTTTTTTGGGTCACAAGATTTTGAAAATGAGAGGCCTGAAATCGGATGTGTGAATCAATCCTTCTATATGCAAAAGCACAGACATAGCTGTGGAAGGTCCTGATTTTTGGGGTTGATGCTCTCAGATCTAACTGTGGGCACTTAAGTCTGAAACTCTTGAGCTGTGGTGTTTCCTAAAAGAACTGAGTAACCATGCAATTGAATAGTTTTCCTTTAAATCTGTGAACATGACACTATATGTGTTTATTTGCATATTTGTTTCTGTACCTTACACAAATATAAGTCACACAAATATTTAACTTCCATAAGTAAAAATATATGTATAAACAAATAAAGATGCGTAAACATGCAACTAAACATAATTACTTGTATGCATTTCTATTTAAATAGTCTGCTAGGAGACTCTTAGAAATGCCTAATTATTCACTGGGGTGGAGAACAACCTAAAGGGAAATCTAAAATCCAGGTATGAGGATTCTATAATGAGCAAAAAACAACTGAGACTACTGCCATGGGTCCCTCCCTTGGTGGTCATGCCAATAATACGGGTATAGTAGGCACTACAGCACTGTGAGTGAAACTGTATTTATTTTCCTTCTGATTGTCTCATCCAATGCTTTCCTGTCTTTATGAGGATAGGTAAGGGTGACAGGCAGGAGTCTGAGCATAGAGGTTGTGACACGCCTGAGGTCTGGAGCCTGGGAGCTGAGTTCTCATCTGTTATCTTTGTGTGTTGGGACTGTATCTGCTATGTGACTCTCAGGGGATGGAAGCGGCTCTGGCTTATTAGTGGACATAGTTCTGCTCCTAGTTTGCACTAATCAAATAAGCAGCAAAAGAAGGAAGCAAAGATGCTGAAGGAGCCAAGTTATTTCAAAGGCAGTCATTGGTGAAATATCACCTGCTTGAGGCTGAACAAGGCACCCTCCTCTTCCCTGTACAGGCAGGAGGAGATGGATGCCAGCAATGGCTGAAAGGGGGTTTGTACACGGAGAATAGTTTTCAAGGTGAAAATACCAGTTTGCCAGTGCCTCCAAAATCTGAAGGCGCTGAGGGAGGGAATGAAGACGTACTCTGCTTAGACAGGCTTTCTGGATGCTAGAGCAGATAGCCTGTTAATAAGTCAGTTAAAATATCTAGGTAAAGCTGATATATATATATGGACAAGATATTGAAGACTTGCATAGCAGGGGAGGAAGAAGTGCATCGGAACTTTTCCCTTTAAGCTTTTCTTGGATGTGCCTCGCTGCCATTGAAGATTTCTTTTACTGTTTTGGACTCATTTTTTTCCCAGGAGGGGCTGTGGGCCTTTCCTGCTTGTAAGGTTGGAAGAGGAGAGCAGAGGGATGGCCGGGTCCGGCTGGAGATGTCTTGGGCGGCTCTGCACATTCATTTCCAGGCGAGCCACCTGATGGTGCTGTTTGTTCAAGTTCCTGGCCGCGGCGGGCCCTCCTAGGCTGCAGAGCTGTGGATCTGCACGCCTTATCACAGGGCGTTTAATTAATAAATAAATGATAAAAGAAGGTCTGCATAGCCCACCTGGCTCTGGCGGTGGGAGCTCACCTCTCTGTGAGCCCCCGGGGCAACGAGAGGTGGGTGTGTTAAGCTCGATTTCAAGGAAGAGCCTTGGAAAAGGTCTGGGGGAGGCCAGGGCTAGGTTCCTCTGCGCTCCGTGGAGGCTGACGACAGCTTGCTAGGTTTTCCTCATTTATTTTGTATTCTTCTCACAATTTCGATTGTGGAGCTTTCCCATACGAGGATTAACCATCGCAAGCGGTGCAGTGCAGCGCTGGCAACCTCCCTGGAAATCACACGTCCTGAATAATGATGAGAGCTGAAAGCAGGACAGAAAATCCACCCTTCTGCTCCCTACAGCAGCCCTGGATAACAACACCCCAGATAGAGTAGCACTTGGTTATACCCGTCCCCACAGCCTGTCCCTCTTGCAAATCTGGCTCCCTCTTTTCAGGGGCTCACATCCAAACATGCAGGTGAGGCAAGAGATGCACTGTGGGGATGCTCCCACCAAGCATCAGATGCCTGTTGGGAGGGCAGGGCTCCCCGTTTGCTCTGGAAGGCACAGGTTTGTGTTTGCCACCTTAGGGACCAAGCCCCTCAGTTAAGGGCAAGTGTAGGTGCAGAGGATGGGGGTGACTAGTGGCAACAACCAGAGCCAACATTTGGGTAGAACAAACCAGCTCACCCTTTGTCTTGCCTGGCTCATTTTCAGATTGTGACAGAAGGCAGTGAGTAAAACAGCCCAGGTTGCCCCACTAGCTCCCACCACAGGCAGCACAGACAGTGGGTCCCCCTGAAGTGAACAGGCTGGCTCCTCATTTGCTTCTCTGTCAGGATGATGAGTCCAGATAGATTTCTTTCTGTTTATGTTTGCTGCTTGTCTGTGCTGACAAAACATGCATAGTTTCTAGCTCCCTCACTTCTGCTGGCTGCTGTTCCATTTTAATGCGAGGCACTACGTCAGAGGTCATTTACTCAGTATGTTGCTGGGCCATTTACAATTATGAGCTGATGAATATTTCATCGTCGTTCACCAGGAGCTCTGTTCAAGTGTAGAGCTTCATGGCAATGAGTCAGTACATGATGCACTCAACTTGAAATTGTTTCCTTACTGCATCTCTCATTAGGTGTGCTAATTGCTGACGTTGAGGAGGTTAAGCTGGTGAAAGGGAGAGGAATGCATGTATGTGTTGCTACAGTAATACTACTTAACTCATCTTGATTCTACTTGGATATCCCTGGAATCAGCACTGCTCAGGGAAGAGGCTCTTTCAATGAAACAGCAAAAGCAGCCATCTTTCCTCATTTACTTTTAAGAGCAATAGCCAGGCTGGCTTTCTTTTCTGCAGTGCCACACCTCCTGGCGAGAGGCTGTGCTGGACTCGGCAACTCCCTCTGAAGTGCCAGGGAGAGTGAGTACTTGCAGTAGAGTAGGTGGTGAGACTGATTTCTCTTGATGCAGAAAATCCTGGTGTAAGCAGGGCACAGTGTTCAGGGGGGTTGTGCTGGTGTTATTGCCTCCTTGAGACTCCAAAGAGCTTGGAGCAATTGTTCTGCAGAGGGAGACCCAAGTAATTTGTCTTGTATTCCAATGATAATTTGGGCAGCAGCATCATTAGGTATTTTTTTGTTTAAGACAGAAGCTGGGACAGAGTACCAAGCTGGCAGCCTGGTACTGTGAGCTGAGAAGGAAGATGTTGCTGTACCATGGCAATGATGTGGCAGCAGAAAGTTTCAGCTGGATGGTGCAGATGTTTTGGTGGCAGTGGCTCCCACTTCACCTGCTGAGAGGGGAAAAGCCAGAGGAAAGGTGTTCTCCTGTTAGGCTTTTTTTTTTTTTTGTGCCCCTGTAAACCAGTTTGAATTGGATTTTCTGGGCTGCACAGCTTTCATGTTGAATGTCATCTCACTGTAATAATTAGTGCTATTGAGAGCGTTAGGGCACACTGTGTTTCACTAGTGAGAAAATAATCCAAGCAAGGAGGTCCTGCAACTAGCTTCTTCAGCCCTCTCCCTTGGTAGTGTTGGGGTCAAGCTCTAGGGGTCTGCCAGTAGCAAATGTTATTGTAACTGTGTCAAACAGAGAAAAGGGAAAGAAGGTCACATACATGGAAGTTATTTGTTTCCTTACATTCTTGGAAGCTTCTGTCTACTGCCCAGACCAGAGTGATGGGCTGCAAAATGTGACTGTTCTGGCAGGTAATCTGGCGCTTCAGAGCGAGAGCAAAGGAGAGAAACTGTGAATGTATCAAGTTGGGTAGCTGTGTAGGAAGTAGAGGGTCAACAGAAAAGTTGGCAGTTTGGAAGTAGGCTCCGTAACTCTTCTGAAGACAGAACATAAGATAGGCTCCTTTTCACTTTTGCATCTCAGTTTGGTCTGTATTACACGTTTCACGCAGCTCTTGATACTGCAGTTTGTCTGGCATGGCATGTGCTTATGCAACAGGCCATCCCATGCTGTGCTGTAGGTAAGGTCCTGCAAACTTGGTTGGGTGCCCTGTTTTGCTTGGAACTCTTGCCATACACCATGCAAAACAGAGACAGGATCTGGAAAGCTGGCAGATGTGGACTCTGCATAGTGTTCCCCAGTCTGCAGGATTTTTGGGACCAAGCAGGAGTTTTGTGCTGGTGGTTCTCTAGTCATGCTGTTCAAAGGGATCTCGTGTGAACTCATAGTACCTGAGCTGCCCCTCAGCACCGAACTACCTGAAATGAGTTTTAATCTTAATGATCCATGGGGTTTTTACTTTGGAGTATTTTTTATTTTGTTTGTAACTTTCTGCCAAGTCTCTATAGTATGTACAGCCCACCACTGTGATATTCAAGTCTGCCTGTATCTGTATGCGTGTACATATATGTATATATATGTTATGATGTAGTTTTGGAAGGCAGTCAGGAGAGGTCTAGTTATCCTAGGTGCAATGTCACAGCTGTCCTTTGGTTTCTGGGGTCAGCTCCCTCCAGAAAGGGGCCAAACTCAATGAAGACAGTGAACATTGCTATAGAAGTAGGGTTAGGCTGGCATGGACTTTTTTTAACTGGAAAAATCTGTCACAAGCTTCACTAATATGTCTGCTTCACTAATATCTGACTGCTTTAAACCCCTGTGTGCTTCATCTCTACTTTTGAGTAGGTTTTGGAAGGCTTTTATTTGTCCTTTGCTTTTTTTTTCTTCTTTAAATATTACTCAGGTCATCATGGTTTTTGGGCTGGTACTCTGTCATCCAGAGTGCTCACTGTAAACTGCTGAAGGGCAGACCAGCTTGTAAAAGGAAGGTATAGTTTGAAAGTTAGTGTATGGGAACTTGATGCCAATATTCATGAAATGCAATAAAAGTAGACAGTGTGAAAAAAAAGTGAGGGCATCCTAGACTCTATCATAGCCTTTATTGGGCTTTTAGTAGATTTCTTAAAAAATATAACAGATTTGACTGCTTATAATGAGGCCGATTCCATAACCAGATCTTCTAAAACCTGTAGATCTTTAAAGTATAATTAATAACTTTTTGTAGAGTGATACTTCTTTTCTGTGGGGGTGCAGGCATATGTGGGTGGTTACTGAGAATACATGGTACTCTAATCACTTCTAGCTGTCTCTCTTTCACTCTCTCTTTCTGATACACACAGATATTATGGGCCAAAATTTGCCACTTCTGTCATCTCAGAAATAAACAGGACTAGTCATAGGGCAAAACATGACTTACTACAAATACAAGTGACAGAAACTCTACCTGAAGAAGGAACAAATATGGTAATTTTTAATAGCACTTCATTGGTTTCCAAAGTAGAAAGCAAGGGAATGAACTTGTATTATGCTCTAGGAGAAGAAAGAAGTAATATCATGCTAGAGAATCTTGGTGTAGAGAGGGCAATTACAATGGAAATTGCTATTTGAGGCAGAGTGTCTAAATTTTGATACAGGGTAGGTTTTCTCAGCAGCACAGCTGACATTTCCCAGTTTTCACACTATGATTTTACAGTACTTCAGCCATGAGCTAAGTCAGTCCAGATATTGCACAAAAAGTACATATAGTAGATTTTACTTTTTTACTTAAAAAGTAGGTGCATCATCTGTCCATGTCCTCCATTACTCAGTTTTCTCACCAGACATGGATGCTGAGTGCTGTGTCAGTCCATCTGCCTGCTGATGCCTTAGCTTGTCCATCCCTTAAGAAAGCCTGGAGAGAATAAAATAACCAGTGCTATAAAACATGTTTCAAATCTTAGTGTAAAATGGCTTGAGTCCTTCCACTGTTCTTGGCTGTTTCCAGGCAGTGGTTGGGCAGGCAGGAGTGCCACTAAGAACCCCAAAGAAACATGGTGGAGGGAATCCTTCTGATTCTCTTCCTTTTACCAACTCATACAGATTGCTTGGCTACTTTCATCTCTGGCAGCCCTGTGTTTGGTGATACTGAAGACCAACTGCAAACTGAGCTGTGTTAGCAGGATCTTGTCCTTCAGGTCAAGGGAGGTGGTTATCGTCCTTTTTGTGGCTCTTCTTGTGTGGCCATGCGTGGTGTTCTGTGCCCAGTTCTGAGTCCCTCGCACAGGAAGGATATTGGCAAGTTGGAGTGAGCCTACTAAGATATATCAGGGGGCCAGATCATCTGGCATACAAGGAGAAGCAGAGGAAGGACAAGAGACAGCAAACACAAGTCACCGCATGAGAAATTTCAGCTAGATATAAGGAAGAAAATTTTTATAAACAAAGTAGTCAAACATTAGAGGAAGTTGTCCAGAAACACTGTGGAATCTGATCTTTGGAGGTATTCAACTTTGCAAATAGAACTAGATGACCTCTAGAGGTCCTTTTGTACTTCAATTATTCTGTATTTCCATGATTTTGTGCGAGAATTTGAGCAAGTGTCTTACACAATGTGTGCTGCCTTTGTAACGCACCAGAAAGTCTTCCAAGTAAGAATCTATTTGCTCCGTGTGCAGCCTTGTCACAACTTTGTAGGCTGCCACTCCATGCTGAACTTTGCATTCTCCTGTACTTGAAGATGGCTATTAGACCCATCTCTGGTTGAAAACATCTGCTTTAACAAAGAGCCTGAAATAGTAGAAAATACACATGAGAATTAAGCCTACTTTAGCCCAGTGCTTTCCTGGTATTTCCTGTGCTTCTCAACAGATTCTCATGGAAAGCTGTTTCCTCTGGCAAGTCTTACTCGAGGACCTGCGAGGTAATGGTTCTTCTCTCTTTTCACCAATAGATGTCATTGAACTCTCTCCTCTTTCTCCCCTTCTTCCCCCTCCCCCACAAAGTTTCAGGCCACCAGGCTTTAACAGACTGTACAAAACCACTATGTCAACATTTATAATGAAACAGAGAACTTGGCTGTGGTCTCAAGGTTGAAATGCAGATCCATGCTTTGGATCAGCCAAATGCTGTTTAGTGTATACCAATGTATCTGAACAGGACACAGGGAAAATAGAAATTTTTCTTTTAAGTTTTGGAAGGAATCTCTTCCCTTATTCCATAGGAGAAAAAAAAATAGAAGACTGTTTATCCACAAGTCTTCCACATTTTCACAAGATCATAGGATAATTCAGGTTGGAATTAATCTTGTGAAATCTGTAGTCCCATCTCTTGCTCAAAGTAGGATAGGCAGCGAGGTTAGATCAGGTTACTCAGTATTACTTAGTTAGATCCTTACAGCCTCCAAGGGCAAAATGTGCACAACCTCTTTGGGCTAAGTCTCTTTCAAAGAGGTCAGTTCTTGCAGATTTTCTGGAAAAAGCCATTGGTAAGCTGAAGCCCTATTTCTAAGGAGTACATTGTGTTGTCAGCAGAGAACTGTGAGCAACATGACTACAGCTTGAGGAAGTCATTAAAAAGTCCTCCAGCTTTCCCTTTGTAAAGTGGATCTGGTAGCACTGGAGGTGCCAGAAAGACTGTACCCTAGTTCAAGTTACAGCTGAGCTTCAGTGCAATCCCAAGTGCTGGCACCTTGCTTGCCTTCAGCCCTGGAACTCATACAGTTCTGGACAAAGTCATACTGGCCTTAAATCCAGAGCTGAACATGGAGGGCTGTTTTGTTATCTGGTGTAAATGAGGAAAACAGTTGTTGAAGGGCACTGTCTTGTTAGCAGTCAGTAAAGTGCCAAAGTTCAAGATTTCTGTTTCAGATCTCATCCAGTGATATGTTAATTTTACACCTTCTTTCAGAAGCTGCTGTGAGCTGGGAACATTGCAGCATATGCCAGTTTAGCAGAAAGCTGCCACAAGTTACTGAGTTTGACCCAGGAGTTTCTGGTTGAAAGATTATGGCCTGCACTCTGTAGGAAGCCACACAACTGCCAGGTTTTGGATCAGCGAAATTCCTGAGCACTGCATAAGCATTTGCAAAGTTCTCCTTGGCAAACTTTTTGTGGTCTCACTGTTAGGGCTGTTTTCATGAGTGAATGGATGTGTGATGGGAGTGTAGAAGAACAGTGTGTCTAGCTCTGTCTGAGCTAACTGCAGTTACACAAGTTTTTTTGAGGCACCTGCTCCAAACACTGACAAAGACCACCTAGGTTTTGTTTTTTGTTTTTTTTTTTTTTTATAAGATGGACAAAGAAGCAAGAAACTTTTTCCTGTGTCCTTTTCTATGGACCTGAACTTGGTGAAGCATTCTTCTGGGTTAGCTTCAGCTAGATAGATGTATTTCTGGTATCTATCTTGATACCCAATGCCACAAGAAAAAAATAAAAATTTAATAATTCCTTCTTAGTACAGCCCTCCTGTGTCCCTGCTCAGAATAGTCAAGGTCACAAAGTGCTGTTCAAAGAAATGGGAACAGTAAAAGCGGTGTTCTGAATGCTTTCATGTACCATGTTTTGTTAAGCTCATAGGTTGCTTTCAAGGACTCCCCGTGACAGCAAATAATAGTAATCTTAATCTGCCGTACTCAAATAGCTTCCTTGTTAACTGGGCAAGTACAAGAAGCAGCTTGTTGGAACTGATGCACGTTTCCTTTTGATAATGATGCCCTCCACCAGCCTATTAATAGTAGAAGCAGAGTTTAATCAAGAGCTTTCCTACAGCCCTTGTCCCTTTTTGGTCTCGATTCTGAGCTCAGGCATGGTGGCTTTCTTTCATTTGTCCATTGTCCAAGGTCTCTTTTTGTTCTAGAAATGGATGGAGAGCTATTGTTTGTGTTTTGGAATCAGCTAAAGAGATAAACATGTAAGACAGTCCCTAGCCTGCTGAGTTCACTTCACTCAAAGGGAGTAAAAATCATCAGAAGTGTGTAAATGACACAAGCTCCAAATTTAGGTACCAAATTCCATTGATAGTTAACAAGATCTAGACTACCAGATTTTTTCCAGGATGCTGCACTCAAATGTAGATGTTTCCCCCACGCTCTAGTCACAGGACACTGCAGACAAGCTTAGACTTGTTTTCCACAAGGCACAAAGTACTCTTCAGCAGTCATTTTATTTTGTAATGTAGACTTTATTTTTTCTGATTTTCTGATCTTTCCATTTCGAACTGTGCTCTTACACATCCTTCACAGTTCTGCACGTTGCTCCATGTAGGGGCTGAATCCTTGTGAGAGAAATCCATCTGCGGTCACTGATCCCCAGATAGCTCCCCGTAAGATTCATGCAGCTTAGTCTGTACATGGTCATATTTTTCTCCTGTTCTGACAACATTCCCACTTTATAACCTGAGCTCCAAGTTTCAGGGATATTTGCTATTTGTATCTATGCTGGCCCTACTTTTAACTCAGTTTTGTATTGCCTTTTATATTACCTTTTGCGCATAATCTGCTAGTAAAGTTATACAAGATAATGACCAGGTAAACCCTTCATTCTACTGAGTAGCTATAGGCCTTTATGTTTTCACATGCAGAGAGCTGTATTTTAGAAACAGCAATTTCCACAATAAGTAAGTTTTTCCATGTTGACACTGCACGTAACATTTGATAAAGTTTGAAGACCTGGTCTGTACCTATGAATACACTAAATGAATCTTTCTTAGCCTCTTCTCAGGTCTTGTAACTTAAACTGTGTGGTAAGATCCAACTACTGAGGATTTATGAAGCTTGGGTAATGGCAATTTATTGACTTCAGTGTTTTTGCTCATTTACAAAGACAGTCAGATGAAGGAGAAGCATTCATACTTTATTACTCTTCCTTGAACAGTGACATTTTTATTTCTTAAAAATTGTTTTCTTTTTAATTTAAAGGCAAAACACAATTTTCCTTGATTTGATTCATAAGAGAAGACTGGCTTGAGATGCTTTGTATTCTGTTTCTAATAATGACAAAATTCACTGCCCAATCTTACTTTCTGATAACTTTAGGATTAAAAGGTGAAAAATACACTGATCAAGGAGAGTAAAAGTCACAGCTGAGATGTTATTGTTACTCTTTTCTACAATAAAATAGATATTTTCCCCGCTCCTTCACAAATCATCCCTATATCAGTGGATGCTCTGCTATTACCAATAACTTAACAAAATAATATAAACTGTTATGATGATAGCAGAACTAATTAAACTGAATGTTTGTGAGTTTGTGTCCTAAACTGTACTTCAGTGCAAAACTACCAGCTCTGCCAAGAGCAAACACCACTGATGCTAGTCTGCCACTGAGTACGTATGGGTTTGGCTGTCTCAGGCTTGCTGAAATATATAGTGACTGAGTTTTGCCTACTTTCCCTTAATGGAAAGCACTAATTTTGGTCTTTCTTCCCTCTCCAGCTGCCAGATCCCTGAAACTTATAAAAACATAATTATCTGTGAGACTCCAGCCCTTCTTTCAAATTTGGTTAAAATTAGCTGAGGAGAAAATTCACTAAAGGGAGCTGACAGACAGGAATCAGGCCAAAAATACACCAGCCGTCATGTCAGTTATGTGTGTCATGGATAGCTGTTAATTTAATACACATTTCTCCCAGACCAGCTTGTGAAGATAGCTACCCTCATGTCCAGGAAGTGTGATTATTCTGTGCCTGTTTCAGTGAAGAGCTACTCAGAAATGTTTAGGTCTATCCCCTCCAGGCACTGCTCAATGCTGTGTTATTGCATGCTCTTGAATGAGACTCAGCAGCCTGAGGTTTTCCATACTTTGTGGATCTGGGGTCATACCAGACAGCAAAAGGCAGATGGGGATGTCCCACAGGCTCTCTTGTGGCTAAAGGCTTTAGGTAAAAGCAGCAACAAGGCTGTAACAATGTGTGACCCTTTTCCAGGGGAAGACCTTGGCGCTCAAGAGCCAAAAACAGAGCACCAACCCTCTGTCTACAGGTTGGTGTTGCCATGTTATGGCCAGAAATAACTTTTCTCTTTAGATCAGAGCTAACACAGTTAGCAAGACACAGTCCAGCTTTTATGTTTTGATCCTGTGTACAGTAAGATACATTCAAGTGTGGTAAGTGCTCCGTTCAAGGTACAACAACCATTTGTGTTTGGCATTGTCATCCAATGGTGTAATATCACACAGGTTCTGAAGAGATAGTTCTCTAGCATGAGGGGTTTACAAATTCTAGGCCTTACTGCTACAGAACACCCATATGCTTGGATGTGATTTTGTGCCTGAGAGCACTGCTGTTGAAATCTCTAGGCATATTAATCTATGCTCATTTAAGCTGCATAAGGTTGTCCTGGCCAGGTTTTTTTTTGAGAGGTATATTTAACATTCTATGTCTGCAAGGGTACCACAGCCACTGTTCTGCTCATATAGAGGAGATAATGTGATACCTGCCTTTTCAAGGTGTCCTGCAGTGTTGAAGACTAAAAAAAGTATCTCTCTGTTGCACAGTGCAATTTGATGAAGAGATTTCAGAGAGAACTCTAAACTAGTTAGCAGTAAGTACTGTAAGCAATATAGCTGCATTAGCGCAGAACTCAGCTGGGTAAATTAGCATTGTGCAGCATAGACATATCCTAAATTTCTGGTATGGTTTCCTCAGTGACACTTTTTCAAACCACAGCTTGAAAATAAGATATTTTTTTTTCCACCCCTCCAAAACACTGTGCTGGGAAAGCTTGCATACATTTTTCTTTTTTTATTATCTATCTCCTCTTTTAAAATAAACTCTAATCTGACCTCATTTTATTTCATTTCAATTTTTTGGCTTTTATTGGTGACATCCTCTCATTCTTCTGAGCCTGGATCCACTGTTTCAGCTGGGACACTGTAGGTACTGCCTTCTGCATTATGACAGCTATTGTTTCAGTTCTCTCGTGACCTCACGATGGAAGGCTAGACATGATCAGAAAAGGAACAGCAATCTAATATTAGTATGTCTCTATATAAATCTATGCAGTTCTGATCATCTCAAATAGGATGCAGTAGGACTTGAAAACGTTCAGAAAAGGGCAAGGAGGAGGATAGAAGCTGTAGCTTGTATATCATGAGACTAAGTCACATTCTTCAGTCAATTTAAAAAACGTGACTGTGGGAAGGCAGTTGGGTAGTGCTGTAGAGGTCAGGTGAACAGCATGGACAAAGTGAGTAATGAAGTTCTCTGGGCTGCTATAATGCAATAAAACCCAGTGAAATTCACTGGGGAAACAGGTTTGAAGATCTTCAAGGAAGAACTCTCCCCACAATGCTTGATAAGCAGTGGAACTCATTGCCACAAAGCGTGAGCAAAACTAAATGCTTAAAAGGAGTTAAAATGATGACATGGATGAAGGCAAACACCTTGACAGTATTTCAGCAATGATTTAGGATTTTAGCATTTGGAAACAAGGAAAATAAGGATAGGTTATTCCTCTCAAAAGGAGAATAAGAGATTATTATCCTTTGTCCTTCTAGGATTAGTTGCTGGCATCACTGAGTAACCTACTAGATTATTCAAGGTACTAAGCTGTCTCTGCCTGTGACAGTAAAACTACCATTTTACACAGCGTAAGTTCTTATGCTAAAGCTTTGAAGAGCAGGAGTGAAATACACAAAACACTACTGGCTGTGAGGTGTATTTGCTCACTCAGTCTCCCAGAGGGAGAACAGCATCACAACTGTACTTGTTTGAAAAGACTTTGAGTAAATGATGTGGTGTGTCAGATGCCTATCATGACATACTTCCCATGCATCCCACATTCAGGTGCTTAGGGAATTCCTGAGATTAAAGTTACATCAGGATTGCTCTGCTTATTCAGTTACAGTGGCTATTTTGGACCCTTGTAAACAAAGGCAAGGGAAAAATGAGATACAGCCAAGATCATTACATATATGAGGCTTTAATTCTGCAACTGTTTAAACATCCTGTAAAAGATTGTCTTTCAAGCAACTGCTGAGGAAAAATGCGTTTTTGCAAGGAGAGTCTTGGTTTCATAGAGAACAGACCATATTCAATATTTGTTGAAGTCTTATATGGCTATTTTTTCTTAACAGGTTGTAGTTTTCCTTGACATTTGCTTAATGGCTACATGGTGATTTTCTTCTTCCTGGCTTCACTATCCCAAGAATTTCATGAACAAATGGAGTGAAAAGCACAAATGTCTTGGCAATTTTCCATCTTGTGAATTGGTATGAGAAAAATTTAGGTTTATGATTGATATACGGATTTTCGAGTTGATTTCTTTTTTGAGGCAGTAAATACAAATGTTCTGGGGCCAGATAATTTTGGCTTATGTGAATGATGGGCAGAAACTGGACCATAGGCAGTAAAGTACAGATTTTCAATACAGGCTCTTGAGCTGGCTGATAAGATAGCATGACTGACATAAGAAATCTGATCCATGATCTTGGTTATGTGCGAGCAGTCAAAAATAGTGTTATTTTTTGCTAGAAGAGTTTGTTCTGTCTCTGCCTTTATACCTGGCAGAGAAGCAGTAACTCTGAGGCACAAATCAGGAACTCCTACACACAGCCCTTGATTGCTTCTTTTTCAACTCACCATGCAATTGCCATATGTGAATCTAGCAAGTGACACTTCCTAAAGTAAAGCACTATCACTTTCCTAAAAGTACAAGCTGAAGTATACAGTATGTTTGTGTAAATGAAATCAATACTAAGCCTAAAATATTAAGAAAGATGGACTTCTAATATGACAAGTGCTCTCTGCTAATAACAAATAGCAGTTACTGATACTGGTGGAAAAAGTATTTGGATGTCACAGAAGCCTGGATTCCTGTGTGCACAGGAAATAAACCCTAGTGAATGCAGGGTATATTGAAACACTTCTGTGGTGGTCAAGTTTTCCCCATCCTTTCATTTTAATCCTCTGCCTGTTCCACTTACTAAGATAGTCAACATTTAGATCAAGGCAAAGCAGTGGATAATCACATCTGATCCTCCACTGTGTGCATCTTTTAAGGTATTTTAAGACCTATCTTTCATGATTCTCTGAGCGTCCCAGCAATATGCATGCAGCATATAGAGGCTGTTTGCATAGAGCAGAGAAATAAAGTGAGGCTGCTTGGGGAATGTGTCTCCTCAACATGTTTCATACAGTGTTTCTTCAGAAAAGATCCAGCATGCACAGGCACTGCAGGGGTGAGTAAGATGAATGCTGGTCTGCATCTCCAAAGCACCAATAGGTAAATTACAAAGGGCAGAATCTTCATTATGGCGATTTAGGAGGCATAAAGAGACACAGCTTGATTTGTGGATCCCAAGTGGAGTTTTCAAGGTTGACAATACTATGAAATAGACTTGTAAACTGAATCTGACAGAGGGTCATGGAGAGAAAATAAAATTTGGAAGCACTAGTGCAATTTTTCTAGTTACTTGTGAGAAAAGTGTCGAACTGTGATTGCGGAACCTTTCTAATCTCCTGTGCTTTTCTCTTGCCATCCCAAAAAATTCAAGCCTTTCTTTGGGGATTTAAGTATTTAACTTCTTAATCTTGTAATTAGAAGTAACAAGACAGTTGGATGACATTTTACAACAGGAAAACCATTGAGTCAGCCTCTTGTAACTACACAACAGTTAAAATCCCCATATGACTAACCTCTAATTCCCTGCAGTCTACTGCAAATGAAATCATATATTGAACTTTGCTACTTTAATATCCCAAATAAAGCTCCTACACGGCTTCCAGTCCAGTTCAGAGCCTGGTTATCCTAATACCAATGATGTTTATATAGATGACAGACTGCATTAAATAAAACTCTCCCTATAAATGTTTGTGGGAGATTATATTAAGATAAACAGTCTGTGAAGTCTTCCTAAAAATGCAGGGTGCTTGGCCTCCTGTGAAATGGTATTTAGGAAGATTAAGCCACAACAGTACTTCTGAAAGTATATCTTTACTCTTCCACAGCTGAAAGACTAATCTGAAAAAAGAAGATTCCTTTGCCTATGCTGATTTTCAGCCTCCTCCTTTCAAACTTGCACGCAAAGGGCCCTTTGAGAAATGGCTTTTTTAGTTTGCTCTCCAGATACAAGTTCCCAGGCCCAGGAGATCTCATTTGCTCTATTCCTTTCCAACTAACTGCTCACAGGTGATATTTGGAGGTGTATGTTGTTTGTACTGTTTCACAGATTCTCTGTTAGCTTTCAAAGTGATTTCTGAGTTGCTGGCAAATTAAAAGATAGAATCAAACCTTCGCATTTGTAAAGAAATTATGGTCGATGCCTATGTTTAATAGCATCCAATGCAAAGGTGAGTAGGAAGCTGCTTTTGGGCTTCCTGGGGATTGCAAATTATTGAAGAGCAGCTCTTCTGCACAGCACAGAAACTTTCTTCTGCGTGAGGGAGCAAAGCGTGGCTCCTCTGCCTGCTTTTGGGGGACAGGTAGCACCTCTGGCAGGAGCTGTAGCAGAGCTGGCACCCTCCAGGCTCTCAGAATCAGAGAGGTTCGGGGATGGATGCAGACTCTCAGACATAGAGGTGTTTGAGGATGAGGTCCTGGCTGGGGAAGGCTGAGTGAGCAGTAGGAGGCTGGTACATGGTAAATGGAGATTTTCCTGTATGGCTGGCTTGCTAGATCAAGAAGGCTGACCCTTTCCTTTACTCACCTGTCAAAGAAGGGCAGTGGTACAATGGCAGTATATTCTGGCTCTGTAACATATACTGTGTTTTCAAAAATGGCTTATATCTTGACTAGCAGATGTGTTTCATTTAAACTGCAGTTTCAACACTTTGTAAAAAAACCTGAGGTGTTAGCAATTACTGTGCTGAGGAAGCTTCCAGCATGCAGTCAGAGCTGCCCTAAATGATACAACATTAGGCCTTGCATATGTTTCTCTTCACTTAGCAAACACTGTGACTTGAAGGATGACCTGTGCCAATGGATTTTCATGGTATTTTTATTGTGAACACACAAAAGGAGACCTCAGAAGCACTGCGTGATGTACAGCCTGTATGATTGCTGTCAGCGATACGTTCCCAGTACCCAACGTGGGAAAAGGAAATGCAAATGCAACATTTGTCTCGTCAGAAGAGGCTCTGAACTACTTGGATTGAAGGGACAGGCTGAGACTGCTCTTCAGATCTGAGCTTTTCTCCACCATGCAGTGAAGAGTAGGAACTGCCTTTCCACTTCTTGACTGTTGGTACAAATCTATGGTGCCTTCTCACCAGCTGGTGACATGGCTCCTGTCCCTGCCTGGGGGGGAGACCCTGCATACAATTAATCAACACTGAAAACTTGGCACCTTTCAGCAGGGAAGCTAAAAAGGCACCGGCTCTAAGTCCAGCTCCCCCCTGCTGTGGTTACTTTGCATTGGGCTGATGCTGAGGGGGGGACACAGCACTGCCCATTGTGCCACAGCTGCTCCAAGCTACAGTAACATGCTGCTTCAGGGTTGTCAGTTTGGCAGCTGCCACAGTCCCTACATCTATACCGATTCTTAACAGGAGATGGAAAATGTCAGGGGTTTTATCCGAGTGACCTGCCCCTGCTGTGCAGACAAGAGTTGATGCACAGCACAGAAATGCAGGTAAGATTGTGCAAAGAATCATTCAACACACAGGAGTACTTTTGATGAGTTTCATGATAGGAGGGGATTTATTTTTAGGACATATATTCATTTCTGATGGCTATGTACATGATTGTACTCACTGGGCTTTCACCTCCTGACCCCCTGATCTAACTGGCATAGCAGCAGGGCTTTCATTCACTCCTTCAATTTGGGCTGCTGTTTTAGTTTTTTTGTCTTAGCACCCCACCTAATTACAGTGCCTGGCTGGAACTTCATTGTCTCTTGTGTGTCACTTTGCCACCACAGTTCTATAGTGAGCAAGGCAGACAGCAGAACTACAGCACAGACCCCATAGACCTGGAGAATAGCACCTCTTCTCACATCAGGTATAAAAGGACAGATGCCAGTTTAATAGAAATTGTAGTGACATACTGAGAAAATGGAGAGGTACCTGTGGAAAGAAAGGAAAAACTTTGAAGGCTGTGACAAACATTTTGATTTTAGCCCTCTGTGTCTTTTCAGGTTTACTTTGATTTTGTCACTCACAAATTTTTCTGAGATCATTTATGCTGCCAGTGAAGATCCAACTTGATCTTTTTCTTGGAAGTAAATACAGTCTAGTTTGACAACACTGGTCAGATGTTTCTAGTCAGAAAGGGAATGGAAAAGAAGAATTTTTTTTTCTTATATAAAGCAAGCTTTGGTATCCCCTAGCTTCTGGCTTTTTTAGCAGCTAATGTGGCTTAAAGCGGGAATAAATTAATTGGAGTGAATATATACTTGGAAGAATAGTACAAGAGGTCTCCCAAGATCTGAAGTTAGTTTTCATGTGGCAGTGTTTTACTATCTGTGCATCTGGTGTGTTTTGTGGGGCATCGAGACTTAGGTCTGTGTGCATATTTCCACTTCCTAGACTCAGAGACAACAGTCAAAATTTTGTCCTTAGCTTAAAGACTTCCAGCTGCTGCTTCTGATTTCATTGCAATTGAAGCTTGGGGACTAAGTGTATGGCTTACTGATCTCATGCTATAGCTGCAAATAGTACAGCTCCTTCTCTGCACCTCCACAGGGTGTTCATGTGAAAAGTTGCATTTCCACTCTCGCCTGCTGCTTTCCCTACTCTCAAGGGCAGTGATCTCTCACCTTCTTGCCCCTCTCCTTTCCCTCCAAAAATCCAAGGGCTGCCTATGTATCTGGTGCTGACGGGTTGTTCTAGATTGTCTACAAAGCTTGTGAAGCTAACAAATGGAAAAAAGCTATCAAGCTTCACTCATTTATTTTGACTGTGTAGCATGGACATCTAGAGCCATGCTATTTCTTATGACTTTCATGTTTCTATTTTTAAAAAGTAAGATTCTGATGTTGGTGGCTACAAAGAAGAGTTTGATCAACATAAAAAAATCTGAAGACGAATCTCCTCAGAATTCATAATTGTTTAAAAAGCTACTTCTAAAGCAGTCTGATGAAGAACTGAGTCATTAATTTTGTGTGCTAATAGCTGGTGGGTACTGGTGAGAAGGCTGGGTATACATTCCTATGAATCAGATATGGCTGAGTTTAATACTGATCAGAAGATCTAGAAATGTTAAGGAAAGCAGATGCACATTTGAGTTTCATTGTAGGAAACCCCACGACTGTGCTATTGAGAAGCTTTTCAGCTAATGAAGTGTGTGGGACATTTCCATGGCATCTAGACAAACATGTAAAATACTGTATGAAAGAGTAAGGTAAAGATAAGTAAAGACCAAGAAGTTGTTAGTCTTGTATCTACATTCGTTGGGCAGCTGAAAGGTGGGTGGGAGATCCCTTTTGTTTTTGCCTGTGGCTGTATCTCAGGTAAGATATATGCCTAAACAGCTGTTTCTGGTGGTTTTGAGTATTGCTTTCTAAAATCCTTTTTTCAGTTTACATATGCTTTTACCTGATTCTTGGCAAGCACATGGGGCCTCAAAGACATGTAAAGTAAAAAACCTTCATGTTTTTCATAATTTTTCTTCTAAATCTCGATAGAGAACCCCACAAGGAAATACCATCTTGTGAAGTCTTTTCTTCAACCCATTTTCTGTTTCCCAATATACTCAGTGAGGAACTACTGTGAAGCATCTGATCACATCAAAGTGTGTTTTCCAGCAATATTCATGCAAAGGATCCTGAGCAGAGATACGTTGCCTGATTTTCTGTGCTAAGATTAACAACGTGGAATAGCAGCAGCTCCACAGTAGAAGATTCTTTTGCATTTTTCCCACGTTTTCCCTGGTATCTTTGAAATGTAGACAGTCATACTTTTGAACATGATGAGAGACGAGATGTTGTGAGATGTTTGCGGTAAGCACTATTAGAAGCAGTAACCTACCTGGGTGTGAATGAGCAGTACGCAGGTTCCACAAAGGTAGTTTGCCCTAGATTTTGGGGTTAATCTTGCAGTGTGGATGTAATATGGAGGATACTTTCTTCAGACTGATGGACTTAATACTACCTTTATACTACTGTATCGACTAAGATCCCGGTCGAGGGCCTCCAAAATCTTCCAGCATGCAAAGATTAGGTCAAATGCAGGGCAGAGAGTTGGAAACACTGGAGAGAGATCCACTGTGGTAAGTCTGGCAAAATAAAAGCAGACAAATAACTTCTTTTGGAGATCGTGTGTTCATAAGAAGTGGTGGGAGTTTTATGTTATCTCCTACCTACATTCCCAGGCAGAAGGCTGAGCATGCAGTACTTTTCTACAATCTGTTCTTCTGCTTGAGAATGGTCTTGGCAGGGATGCCATATGTGCAGCATTGTATTAAAAGCCAGTTTGATTATCTCTCATGGCAATATTAGGGCAGTAGATGTGGCAGTTGCAAGAGAAACAGTAAAATTGGTGCACATGGAAGCTCATTTTAGTGTGTGTTCCTATTCCACTGCTGCTTCTGCTCCTGGAATGAAGGTGGCTGTGAGATAGCACAGACTGTGCAGCAGCCTGTCAGCTACCTTTCTTCATTAACTTTGACTGCAATAAAACACAGCTTTTTAAAACAAAGTTCAAGTAGCCAGAGCCTCTCTGTGGAAATTAATTTCCTTTGGAAGCTAGTTTCACGTAACTCATCACGTACTTCACTGAACATTATTCAGCCCTGTTGCTGGTGACAGAAGTGCTTGACAGAGCTGCTGAAACTAGGTCATGTGGTGGATAAAATATAGTCTGCTTTCTCAGGCTGCTTTTAGAGTGGACCTCCTGAGATCACAGTAAATAATGCATACCTGAAGGCCGCTGTGGGCACTTTTGTGCAGTGTTTGGTCCATGAGAGGAAAAGATCATTAATGATATAAACCCATGAAACAGGTACGCAGGGAGAAACTTCTGTATGCCTGCCTCTGTTTCTGAGCTATTATTGTGATAATTTTTTTCTCAAAGTATGGCTAAGTTCATACTTTTGGATGATGCAGCTTCTATCCTCACAGGCCTGCTTCCCAGCTTGGGGATGACTTTTGAGGACTTCACTGGTGTTTGTGGTAGTAGCCATTGTCAATGCTTCAGTAGTGGCACTGAGAAGCGGAGCCCTGAGAGCACTACTCTTGGGTAAGAACCTATCTATACTTAATTACAGGGGTGTAGATGTTTGGCTGTGAGAGCATTAGCTGCTGCCAGTACAGCCGTTTCATGTCTGCCCCAGAGGAAAAGGCTAAGGGCCATGTGGAAGTTAATGTCTTTAAGAAGTCTTTATTAAAAGTGCAAAGTAGTGCTGTAAAAGGCTTTTTAAAAGTCGTGTCCTTTACTTGAAAAGAAGCCTGCAAAGAACTAAAACAAAAAGGAAATTTGTGATCTATTTTTGTGATGTATAATGACCTATTCCTTTCTCTTCCCTTTCCCTTTCCCTTTTCTATGCCTCCCTGGAAAGGTTAGGAGTTTTCCCAGTCATTTTTTAACAGCTTGTTATCCAGCCTATAAAATGCTGGATTTCAGTGCTTCCCCTCACTAGAAAAACCAAGGCACTGAATCATTAATAAGGCTATCCTTTGTGCCAAGTGTTTGTTTGTGATTAATGTTAAGCAGATTTAATGAATAAAAATAAAAAAAATAAAAGAAGGATTGAAAATATCATTTCTCCTAAAATACACATCCTGCAGTTTTCTTCCACAAAAAATGTATGTTTGGACAATTCTATTCAGGCATGTTTTTCTTTTTACTGTCAAAATGCACTCCAAAGAATTATTACCCTTCCTTTCTCCCCACCCTTCTTTGATCCCTTCATAGCAATGGGAGGCAACATCTGTGTGATCCCAAAGGTGAAGTTTCATGCTATGGTTGAGTCTTACAAATTACATCTGCTGAGGGGGAGAGATCCTCTTCCTCCTTGTTGTCCCTATCCCTGCTCTCACTCTCAGTCTTGTGCTGACTCTGCATCTCGTAAAACTTTTTACTGAACTGATTTCACCCCTATACTGGCAGAAAATAAATTGCTTTTTCTGAGATAATTTGCTGCTGGATAACTGGGTTGTATCAATTCTCAGCTGCTCCTAGCAAGCACCAGAGCTGGTGGAAGGTAAGCAAGAGACCATGTCTAAGAGTGATATGGGGAGTGTAGAACTTCCCCCTTTCAACAGTGACAGCAAAATATTGGATGGGTTCAGGTGTCCTGTGCTGCTTCTCCACTGAGACAGCCTCTCATCACTTGAGTCGTCATAACTCATGATATGCAAACTCTCAGACTGTCTCAGGATAAGATGCAGATGGACATAGAAATACTGTCCTGAACATTCAGGTGAGATGAGTGTTTCTGCTGTCTCTCAAGCCCCATTTCACCCCAGGATGAGGACTGCTCTTACAGCAACTGCTCTCTAGTAGCAGTGTATCTTCTTGGTATGAATGGGAGTATTTCTTTAGGGGATTTCTCAGGATACAGAGAGATGTGGATTTGGTCATTACAGAGGCTTTAGATAGCAGTTGGTTTGTGGTTAGCCTTGAGGCTAGTCAGAGGAAAACATGAAGAGAGCCTACCGACATTGGAAGTGGAAATTGGATTAGCAAATGCAAATTGTAAAGGACTGTGGAGATATGAAAGACAATGCCAGTGCATCAGCTCCCAATAATCTTGCCATGCTGTCAACATTTCATCCCCCTTGCTTTGCAGTTACATCTGTGTGTCTCCCTGTTCTCTCAATAGAGGCAAGCAAAAAAGCAGAGATCCCTCCTGGGAAACCTACACCTTTGTTAAGTTTTCATCTCAGTGCTACACAAAAGGAAAAAGCAGGAAGGGCTTTAATAGCAAAATACAGAGTCCCAGCAGTCTGAGGAGCATGGATATTGTGTTGGTAGATGGGTGCTCTTGCCTTTAATAGGTTATCTTCTTCCATTAGAAGACTGTTTAAATTTCAAAGTGGTGCACATATTCATGAGGGCTTTTATTGTGTGGGTTCTGATTATCATGTGGGTTTTGAATGTGTGGGAGAAGCTAATGCATTAAGAACTGCTCATGAATCTCCTATATTTCTAGTCTTCCTCCTGGGAGCTTTTGATGGTCATTTTATTTTTCTTACATGACTTTTAAAATCCAAAAGGAAAAAAAAAGAAGAGGAAAAAAAATAAAAAAGAAATAAGGAAGTGTTTTTCTGATTGCTTCCCAGTGAGATATCTTACAAAGAAATACCAGGGCTGAAAATGAGAAGTAGAACATAAATTCCAAACAGCTTAGCTTCAAACCCACAGTTAGGATCCTCAAAATTTATTTTTACCTTAGTCGCAAATAAAGTTAAACCCCTGGGAAAGTAAAGAAAAAAAAAACCAGCAGAAATAAATGATAATTTTTCTATCGTGATTTGGGTTAAAAGGGCTGAAATAGTTGTGCTGATGCACAATATATCCAGTGATATGACTGGCTTCCAGATGGGAGGTGGGGAACGGTATTAATGAATTATGGGTCTGATGAAAGGTCATATTTTTTTTTCTGTCTTCAAATCAGTCAGTGTGTCTCATTTACTCTTTCTTCTAATGAAAATGCTGTGTATTCCAAAATCTCTTTTCCCTGGTGTTTTGCAGCTAAAGGAATTTCTAATTTGCTTTAAAACTTGTTATAGGTATGAAGAGAAGTTTAGTTGTATGGAGAAAATGCTTCTCACTTTGAAGATCTCATTTGAAAGGCTGATAAAGAAATGCCCTGAAATTAAAGATATTCTCAGGTTCAGAGAACAAAGAGGGAAAGCACACAGACCCGAGAAAGAAAGGTAAGCAACTTGTCTACTGGAGAAATTGCCTTGAACTGAAGTTATTTCCCCAGAGATAATTTGGTCTTATGAGTCAAATTGTCACTAAACAAAAAGCTGAATCAAGAGCAGCAGATTGATTTTTGCTTCCAGTGTCTTTCCTCCATTTTTTCCCTAATTAAAAAGTGAAGAAGGATGTGATAAATTCAGCTGTTTTTTTCCTCTCACTCTTCCTTGAAGAACCTCTTCACTGTATACATTTTACTGGTGGAGTGAAATGAAAGTCCCTAGGTTAAATTTTCAGAGATGAGCACCTACACTCAATTTAATTGGAAAAGTAATGGTTTTACAAATAGTGAACATCTGCATTCTCTGCCTATTACAGAAAGTGGTATGTCCAGCATCTCTGAGAAAAGGGTCACATACCCCAATATGTGAGTAAGCACTCAGGTTTTGTGGTTTTGGATTCAGTGATCTAGTCAAACATATGCAGAAACTCATGGTGGGGAGGGGAAATGAAAAGTTCCAGAAACTAAAAAGAGGAGTTCAGGTCTCTTTGTTCTTGACAAAAGTTTGTGTGTGTTTCTTGCCATCATCTGTTTCCTCTCTCGATGCATGCATGCATAGAGACTACATGTTGCTTCCTGCTTTTTGGTCTTGCACAGCTTTTCTTTACTGCTCCTGGGTACTTTAAGCACTTTGCACAACATTTCCCTTTTGGCTTCTCATTTTCTCGTATCTGATGCTGGCATTTCTCACCAGGTTCCTTCTCTGTTCTTTATATGTTAAATTAACAATTTCTCTGCTGAGTTATTTTTTTGCCTTCCCCCCACCCCAGAAGAAAGGATAACGGGTGCACAAAGCATATCCAAGTGTTGCTTGCATGTTTGGAGATAAGAAAAGCAAGATGACAGCTCTAAGGGAAAGCTCAGGGTTTGTGCTATGTAATTTCTGTTTAATGCTGCAGCAGAATCTGTTTTTTGTGTCTGGCTCTTCAAAGATGTAACTTCTGTGGCATGTTTTGCAGCTCCTCTTGTGCGTGAGAGAGTAAAGGACACTTTGACTCACTTGAGATCCCTCGAAACGCTAAAAAAAGAAAGGGAAGAAAAAAGTACAAGAAAAGACACTCATGGAGCTACTGAGGTGATGTAACAAGGTGTCTTTTCATGTGTATCATTTATTTTCCCTTCTATCTCATCAAAATTAAACAAACTAATTCTATGAAGAATAAGAGCTGTAATGTCTCAATGCCATGTTTCTGTATTCTGGGCTTTTCTCATGGGTTAGCACTTAAGCTATAATGAGCTTTGAGGTTTGGTGGAAGCAGAGGCAGTAACTATTTACACATGAAATGGTAGAAGACAGTGCCTTTTCCTTGGTGAAGTCATGTTATTCTCACTTTGAGTCACAATGAAGTCTTTTCAGTCAGTCGTATGGCCCCTTAAAACACCTGAGAAATGGGATGTTTGATTTAGGTTCCCTGAGACCTGATTTGATTTTTCTGGGTGCATGGGGATAATAGAAGGTGCTGTCAACAGGGCTTTTTTGCATCTCAGGAGCTGGACTCAATCTGTTTGTAGCCACATAATATGAAAACTGAAAAGACAAATTCAGGGTGCACCTCCGTTGCGCTCTAATGCTTAATCCCATTATGAGTTTAATTCAGTGTGTCTCTGCTCACAGCCACAATAATATGGCCTGTGATTCCTGCTTGAAGTCCCTTGCAATCTAATACTGATTTAGTAATTTCCTTCTGTGACCACTAACTTGAAGAAAACACCCTAAGCCTTAATCCATCCTCTGTTGGGTTTATTCCAGGTTGAGATTATCCTGAGTGTAAATGGTAGTTTAGTCATGAAGTGTCTGAACAATATGAGAGAGAGTTGGTTACTTCCTACTTCATGTGTTTAGATATTTATGGGGGGAAGTCCTGAAACTGAAATTCTGCCATCTTGCAAGCACATAACACAGACCCTGGCATTACAGGCTCCTTAACTGCTCCAAGTGGGAAGAAGATTTCAATGCTTGTTCATGGCTGTTGTGAAGCAACTTGAAAAAACTGACAGTGAATTCTAAGGATAACATTCTTACATGTCTGCCATGGAAAGGACTGCCTCCTGAATCTGGCTTTTAAAGGTCTAAGTCACTCTGATCTGACCTTCCTAGTTATTTGCAAGCACAGTTTGACATTTGGATAATTAAGCACATAATTTATGGCTGAAAAGGGAGTGCAGTTTTGGTTTGGTTTATTTTTTTTTTCCTGGGATCTGACCCAAAATGTAGATAGGTCATGCTATCTCTTCCTTAACTTCAGTAAGCTCACCCTGAATAAGGTCATAAAACTTATAGTCTTGGCTCTGAAAGAGAGCAGGTATGGACAATCTCTACTGAAGTGAGTTGATACTGTTGTAGCCAGAGTGCTTCAGGATAGTCTCAAAGGGGTCCCCAGTGTCCTTTCTTCTATGTGAAGACAATGCTTATATTAAGCATTTAAATTAAATATCTTCTTTGTGGTTGGTATTATGGTTATACTTTAGCAAGATAACCCACACGGTTCCTGTGAAACCACTATCTTACTGACACAATATCCACTGCGGTGAATAATAAGGGTAGTCTGAATCTGAAATGGCTTGACAGGCCTATTTTATTGGTCATAGCATGAGCACACAGCTGGGATGGGGGATCATCTGAGCATGCAATGGGAGCGCAACAGTGCAAGCAAACGAGCAGCACTGTCAAAAGAAGACAGGTTTCTGGGGAGAGCTTTCCACTTGCAGAAAGCCACCTTTTGCTGTGTTTCATAAGTTTCCATGTTTTCTGGAAGTTTCCTGGGCTACAGAATAAATACACAAAACTAGTTTTGCTGTCAAAGTCTGTTTCTAAATGTACAGTGCTAGCTAATGCCTAATGGAGAGGCCTCTCAGACCAGCTCTATAGTGTACTGCAATCCACTTATGAAAGGGAACTCAGAACTAGTTCTAGCATTAGAAATATTATCTAGAGCTTGTAGTACCAGGCCTTGCTTGGGTATGACCTTGTGTTTTTTAGAGCCACATTTTCCAAACCTCTCATCTGTTGCATAAAAGGTGTTCTTGAACGCCCAGATAGTTTAATCTGTGTCCACAGCTGAGAAGCACATTTCTGTCACCATCTTAAATACAATAGCTGTGATATCTGGTAAATTTCCTTCAAAGGCATGTAGGAAGATTTCTTGGTTTACATTAGATGGTATAAAAAGCCCCATAATGTACAATGCTCTGTTTTGTGATATAGCCTTAGGGTGCTGTTACTTCACATATTTCCAATGGTGCAACTGGTTCCCCTTTCTGAGTATTACAGTGAGGAACAGGTCTTGTAACATTTGCCAACACAGTTTCTGTTTTCTCACTAGTATCATTTCAAGAGTAGGAAAAATAGGCTGGTTTAGGAGGATGGGGTGTTCTCTGCCACTCTAGAGGTGGAAAAGATCCTACCTTTCATAAGTGCAGGTTTTTTTTTTGTAATCAGTTTGAAGTCTTCTTTTGACATGTCAGCGCATAAGGACTAAAATGGAAAAAAAAAAAGAGATGAGCATGAACTTTCTTGGCAGTACTCAGTAAAGCTACAAGGCCTTCTTGCTGCTCTGTGCTTTGCTTTATGGGGCCCAACCCTTTACTGACCTCCTGAACAAAGATGAACAGGTCAAATGAAGACCTGGCTTGTATCTCTGCAGAAAAGCCATGTTTTGCAGGCGCATTGAGTATCTAGGCCTCAGCTGAAGGCTATTTTGAAGCATGATGGCCCAGGGAAAGCACAATAGCTTTTTTTTCTTTCCTTTTTTTTCTTTAGTGGTTTTTTTTTTTTTTTTCCACTTGTTTTTCTCATCACCTGGTTGCTTGAAAAACATGCAACCAGCTGAACAGTATTGAATGTTTCTTAGCCTCTAGAACTGAAAACACTCTATGTAATTGATGGTTTGGTTTAAGACCACAGGAAACTACTTGTCACTGTCTGTTAATGAGCACTTTGCTAGCTGTTTGCCATCTTCAGAAAAAATAGATCATGAAGCAGAAAACTCCACCATTCACAGTCTGCTATTTTATCCCACTGGTCAAACTAATACTCTGCACAGACCACTACTTTCATTGCCAGTGCTTGCTATTTTTTTCCCAGTCTTATTAAAACTTGCCAGAATAAGAAAAGTGAGCTAAATCCACAGTAAGCACATTCTGTCTTCAGAGCAGAGAGGCTGTTGCTCCTCACAATGGTGGCTGAGTCAAGGCTGGACCCTATTCAGTACAGAAGGTGGAATAACTGTCCTGGTCTGTCAGTAGGCATCTGTGATATAGGATGGCTTATTAGGCCTAGATTGTATGGAGAAAAAATGGTGGAAAAGACAGAGGCCAAGACACTGACACACGTTCACAATCTGAGCGTGTAGGCAGCATGGCAACAATCACATCACCATGCAACACACATGTCTGGCTGCAGCAGCAATAAAAATAATATACCAGTGAGACTTATTACCTTCTTTCCCACTGTGGTGTCGAATAGAACAATTAGGATTGGAAAGGACCTTAAGATCATCTACTTCCAACCCCTCTGCCATAGGCAGGGACACCTCACACTAAACCATGACACCCAAGGCTATGTCCAACCTGGCCTTGAACACCGCCAGTGATGGAGCATTCACAACTTCTCTGGGTACCCATTCCAGTGCCTCACCACCCTCACAGTAAAGAATTTCTTCCTCAGATCCAATCTAAACTTCCCCTGTTTAAGT
>JASSUY010050156.1:103250-115422 GCA_032466535.1 Forpus xanthops | reverse complement strand
AGCCTTGGGTGTCATGGTTTAGTGTGAGGTGTCCCTGCCTATGGCAGAGGGGTTGGAAGTAGATGATCTTAAGGTCCCTTCCAATCCTAACTGTGCTATTATTCTATGAAAGCCAGAAATAATTTTGCAGTTGGCTGTAGGATGGTTGTCATTACTTCTGAAAGCAACAGGCAGGGCAGTGTAACAGGCTTGTAGCAAACATCCCAGGCAAGGCTTGCTCAGGTGATCTTTCTAAACACTTCCTCCCTTTCTTCCCCATATTAAAGTAGTATTTGTATGGGGGAATGTGTTGACCATTTTAACCCAGATTCCCCTTACACAGCAGTCATCTGACACTGCCGTAGTGGCATCGCTGGCAGAAAGTGGTGGCAGACTACCAGATGACTGGCAAACATAAGGTTATAAGTTAATTTCTTCTAGTAGTTATAAAAGGTGAAAATTTCCCCTTTGCTGTTCTGAATGAGAATTTTTCAGCCATCTTATGCATCTTTATTTAGGGATATTTCTGTACAGTTGCAAATGACTGGTTTATTGTGGCTGACCGAGTGAGTTCTCATCAGCCAGCAGAGCTGTGGCTACTGAACATGCACCTTCTTGTAACCTGTCCCAGCTGTTAAGGAAAACATTAGCGCAAACTGTTCCCTGGCTGTCTTCAGAGTAATAAGTCTCTTATGTGGCGTTTCGGATATGAAGAAAAAAAACTAGGTCACTGGAGCTCTTTGTTGATTGTGGTGAGATTTCAGATGTAACTGATGTTTACTGGTACTTCAGTAATGAGTGAGGCGGTATATGTCTTTAGCTACATACATTATTTTTTATGTTAAAGGGAGCATATTTGATCTTGGGATTCTGGTATGTGGGGTGGGTTCATACTTACTTTTAAATGTGCAGTCTTTTTATGGTAGGAACTATCTGATTGAAAGTGTTTCCTCAAAAAAAGGGATGCCTTTTCTGAAAAAGCCAATATGTCTCTGATGGATGTGCACATTGCCTGAAAAGTCTTTGGACTGCTGTGAATTGATACTTCACTGATTCTAGGAGTGACCTAGATGACTGTAGCATCAAAGAAGCTTCAGTACCTGGTGGTGAACTTTAAGTCAAAGTGCTGCTTAAAATGAAAATCAAATTTCAAATTGTATTTTCCTGGCAAGTAAGTTGCAAGTTACTGCCTTATTGCAGAGAAGTGTACTCTCAATAATTCTAAGGCAATTGTCACTGTTAAGTAGGCACTGGTACTGCCACTGAACTGCCTTATAGCAGCAGGAGCAAATAACTGAAAGGTGAATATTTAATGAAAAGCTTGACTTATATCTACAGTGAATTATTTGCTACAGAATTGTAAACAAAACAGTATTTTTAATTTGCTGCCTAGGGCTATTTAAGTGTACCAGGTATGAGTTATGTCCACAGGGTAGAAAAGCTAAGGTTAGAGTAGCCTGGGCTGCAAATTTGATGGCATATAAATATGTATTTTTATCTGGTGTCAGTAGTTGTCTGGGTCAATTTTCAACATAGGGTTGTGTCTCTGTGGGTGTGTAGTGCTGTTTGCACCAAAAGCTGAATGTTTAGATACACTTTATTTAAATTCATCCATCCAAACCCCTTATTTGTTCCCCCATCCTTTTCTCAGATGTGTGCGAGTTTCCATTAAGATGGTCTTCAACTAACAGTCACACTCACTTTTGACTTCTCACATCAGTCAAGATGATTGGTGCTTTTTCATTGCCTTTTATTTTCCTTTACATTACTCCATCCTCTAAACTCCACACTGAATACAAACCTCCTTCAGGGACTGCAAATGCTGTGATCATAGTTTCTAAGCTGTTCATGAGCACAGGTGGATTTCTCCTCTCAGCTAGCACTCCATTGAAGTGAAGTGGTATTAACTCCATTTCATATGTGAACCTCTGAGATGAAAATGTTAAAGCTGTTACTGCCTGATATGCCCACTCATTTTTGATTATATATCTGGGATGCGGGGGTTGGGGGAGACCAGGGTACTTAACATTTTATTCCTCTATTTGCCTTTAAAGCATAGCTTCCATTGACCTTCGGTGGGAGGTAGGAATTTGTTATCCATATACCAGATATCCCAAAATGAACACCTGGAAAATGAAATGGGTACTAGGATGCTGGCTTGGGAAGGTACTCTGTGATGCAGGAAAGCTGTGCTCAAGTGAAGGGTGAAAATCTTGCGTTCTAGGGTGATACAGAATTGCCAGTACTATGAACTCACCCTTCTAAGGCAATTTGAGAGACAGCTCAATCTGGCTGTCAAACCTGCTGATAGAATTACAGCTTGTCACCAGGTCAGGTGTTTTGGCTGTGACCAATAGCAAATTGATCTCTGATGTTGACCATGTGGGCTGTCAGCCCCTCCCTCCACTGTTGAGTTTGAGGGTGAGGACCTCTGGGCCTGAACAAGGCAAGATTCTCTTCAAAACCTACAGAATCTCTGTATCTTCCCTGTGGGCTCCTTTCACAGCCCCAGAGGTTCCCACCCACAGGATTTGGCACATAGGTGTTTTTATCTTCCTCCTCTGCCACACACTCCTAATGATCTTGTAGGAGGGGATTTAGGACAAGAAGAGAGGCTCTTGCTATACACTAGGAAGCCTTCAGCTCCTCTGTGGCTATTCAGGAAGGCAGTCTCTGACACATTGCATTTGTACAGCCACTTTATCTCCAGGTTTATCATTAAAGGAAAGCATCAAGCATCTCCCAACTTCTGCAAGTGTGAATCCTATCAGAGCAAAGACCACTTGAACATATCGCTCTTTGCATCTAAAGAATTCATGCTATGCATTGAAGGAGGTTGGAAACTGTGGGAAAATACTATATAATTAGATGTTGGATTCTGGAGTATACAAACCATGGGAAAAAATTAGGGTTTGCTCAGGCATCTCCCAGAGGCTAGAATTTGCAACACTCTTTCTTTGAACTGAGGGAAATGAACTTTGGGCCTGGTCTTTCTGAAAGGGAGGTAACTGACCCCTGCAAGCTGCCCAAAAATGAGTCTTTGGTTTATTTTTTTTTCTCCCTGTGGTTATATGATTTCTTAAGATTGACTTGATTGCTGAATTTGAGCACCTTCTTTGACAAGTAGCCTCACAAGTTCAAAGCAATGTCCTACAAAACAGAACTAGTATGAAGATCAGTATCTGGCAAGACTGGCTGTTTCAAGTGGTGTAGCAAAATAGCAAGAAAATAAAGTGTATGTGAGACCAGAAGGCCATTTATCCTACTAGCAAATCTCATACGTGCTCACTCAAGCTTACCGTGATGTACCCTGGGGACTCAATCTAATGACAGAAACATTAAACTTTGGCATTAACGGAATGGACCGTGTAAGTTGGTTGGCAAAATGAGGCATATTGTCAGGGAACAGAGACACCTGTTTCAAGTATGTTAGGAGAAGAGGAACCAGGAAAGATTCAAAAGCCAGAACTACAGAATAGTCTAGTGGGTGGGAAAGTCTTTAAAGGTTATCAAATCCTCTTATATCAATAGAAAGCTGGTTTGCAAAATTAGGCTGCTTCATCATAAATATTGTAGGCAAAAATAATAAAATCTCTTGCTTCAGCTTCAGTTTTCTAGGAATAGGTCTTATTTTGTTTCCTTCTGAGATTCTCTGTTATAAGCAATGTTGATTTAAAGAAACTGTGTGGAAGCAAGCAAACAGTAAATTTCTCAGAAATGTTTCCATTCTGTTTTTCCAAATGTTGTAGGAATCTAAAAATCTGAGATTTTTCTGTGAGACAGGATAAAAATGGAGCTGAAGATCAGTTTGGGGTTTTGGTAAACTGTATATATCCATGGGGCCAAAGAGCGAGAATAACTTGGTGCCGTACCAGCCAGGGCTCTTAGCAGGGAACAGACACCTGGTTTAAATATGTTAGGAGAAGAGAAACCAGGAGAAATTCAAAAGCCAGAACTTCAAAATAGTCTAGCAGATGGGAAAGTCTCTAAAGATTATCAAATCCTGCTCCTATTTCAATAAGGAGAGCCCTGCTCTTCAGTGTCCTGATGAATACCTTAATTGTGGAACTAGTGGAAAACAGAGACTTCTCTAGCCCACTGACTTGGTGTGAAGCACATGTTTGAAAAGGTCCCCTTCCCCACTTTCCTTATGCTTTGATTCATACATTAAGTCTGATCTCAGACTGATTTCCTTTTCCTTTCCCTCAAATTTCCATTCTTTCTGAGGGAGATACATCCTAATGTAATTGACTCTCACTTCCTCAAACTGCTGACACAAGCTATTGCAGCACAAATCCTTGCTGGGATTGCTGAGCCTTGAGGGGTTGGCAGTGAGGGAGTCAGCCAGAGCTGCCTTAGTCAATGCTGCCTTTGAGCTCTTAGTGCTTCAGCTCTCAGCCTGACAGAAACAAAATGAAAATCAGTCAGGAGCATGAACCAAAGTGGAGGTGCTCCTGGTACCAGTGGAAGAGGCGATCCAGATACCTTTGGCAGAGGATTATGGATGTCAGCTTTTGTGTTTCCTTGGTGAATGAGTCACTGTGTCTGTGCATCTTCCTTTTTTAAACATTCACAACAGCATTTTTTCCGTGTTCATATGACTACTTCCAAATACTAACTTCAGATACATCCATGTGGGCTTTTGCAAATCTGTCTGAGCCCTCTCTGCTTTCCTGGATAGAAGCCAGCTTTGACCCAGCAGACATTTAACCATGTTAGTGTGGTCCAAAACTTGGCCTGATTTCTCTGTCAGGGTTTAAAAGCTCAAGATCAGATTTTTCTGGCTGGCTTTCCATTGTAATAGTGGGCTCTTCTGCAGATGGATCAAAATAAAGGCAGACAGAACTTGTAGTTACTTGCAAAGTAAGTCTGACTTTATCCTATGAATTTGCAGTATAAGAAAAACAAACTTAAACAGCATGACAGTTCCTGTCTCTGGTTTTCATTGCTTCTCTATTCTGGGGGAGCTGCTATCTTGTCAAAATATGATATGTGCAAGAGAAAATCACAAAAGGAAAATCAAATGACATATGGGACATTCTCATCATGTTGAATTTTGTGGTGCAAAATGGAACTCTGAGACACCATGTACTAAAGATCAGGCCATGGTACATAATCTTAATTTGAACTTTTTCGCTGTCAGTTTTGTTGTGTCAGTGTTTGAGTGCTCTGCTGAGTTGGCACTGCCGGAAGCAGGTTGTTCCTTTTCAAGTGCTGGCAGGAAATGTTACACCAGAAGGGTGGACACAGAGACCCTGGCTGATGGGCATTTGCAATGGGAGATAATTTCCTGAGTGTCATGGGGCAATGTGGTTTGCTCATCATGTAAAAAGCCCAGCTCTTGGGGTATTTTCCTCTGATTGCTAAGTCCACTGCAGAAGAGTAAAAACATATGATACTTAAAAATAGGATATATCCTGAATTGTTGCAGATGCCATCTGTTCTCAAAGAAACAACTGGCAGAAAAAAATAACCTTGGGTTGAAACCTTGCATGAAGTTGCCATTTAAAATAAGCGGGGTTGGCTTTGTTATTTTTATTTTTTGGAGGTGTGGGGAAAGGGCTGTTTGATGGCAACTGACAGAAAAGAGAAATGTGGAACTAGAATGCATGTATTACAGACATGTATAAAAGTCATGCTGTGAAGATCTGTTAAATAGAAAACTCAGAGATCAAAAATCACAGTGATACTGGAAGGGCCCCATGTACTGTTCAAATGAGCTCATGCAGAAGACTGCAGTAAGGTGTCTGCTCACTACCAGAAGGTAGTTTCTAGGGAAAATGTCTGCCTTACTAGTCATAAGCAAGTAAGACCTATTTTCTAGTTGGGCTCAGTTCTCTGGTAAAAGATATGGCTTCCTTACCCATTCATATTCCATCCAGTTTGTCAGCGAGGGGTGGTCAGTAGCTGTGGGAATACATCCCCATATGCTGTTCCCTCAAATCACACCCAGAGCCCATGGAACATGAACAAAGTCTCTTTGGGCTTTGGTTATTCACAACAGTCAGCACTGGTTCTTCTGGTCCTGTTGGGGTGTGATTACGTGGTTGAAAAGAATTGAGTTTTCACACAGTGACAAGTTGCTGTTCCCCAAAGAGCTGCAGTCAGTAGCCATGCCACCTGTCCCAGTTCTGATGAAAAATCCAGAGATCCCATTAGTGGACTTGGTCACTTGCGCTGTTTTGGATACACTTCTGAGAAGTCAGGTGGGATACCTTTATCATATTCCCATGATTTTCTTTGGTACTGGTACAGGCTGAATGCAAACAACCAGTTACTGAGTTGAGGAGCAATCCACCTGCCTCCTTTTACATGAGCTGGTGGCTTCAGAGCATCTGTGGGCCACATGCAGGTGTGGTAGCACAAGCAATTGGCATGCCACAGTTAGGAGTCTTATACAGGTTAAAGGTCTCAAAACGGCATGCCTGCATTTCAGTGAATTTACTCCTGTTCTAAACTAACATGAAAAGCAGTAGACTTGTACCCAAGACACGTGCCAAGAAGCTGTATGCAAAGAGAATGAAACAGCATGGTGTTCTCTCAAACAAGAGAGTCATGTTCCAAGGGTGTCAACCTCACTGTTTTTGCTAATTCCAAGTGGCACAGTTTGGTGAGGTAAGAAAAGGGTGTTTTAAAGAATAGGGTTGATAGTGATATTTCTGACTCTGTTCTTTTTTTGCATCTCTCAGCCCAGGAATAGCTGCAGTGATGTAATGTTGCTATTTAGAATTTTTCAAAGCATGTTTTGAGTTTGGTGTCTGTGAGATTGATAATTTTGCTTTGGAAATGAGTACACCTAAGGTAAAGGGCTGTGTGCTTGCATTTTCAGGCTCTGTCAGTCTACCTGAATTTGATCTGCCATACTTCCACTCCTTTTATCTCCAGTCTGAACATCAGATTTGAATGATACTAGCTTGTGCTCAGCCTTTATGACAAGCAGCTGAAGGACGGGACAAATCTACTGAACGCATTATCTGCTGTGTGGGACAATAAATCAGTAATCTGTTTGCCAGTGTTAGGCCCTACTAGACCTACCTTTTGGCACTTGCCTCACGGAATGAGAGATCGTCTTGTGATGTGTTGTCACAGCACATTTCTGCGTTCTGGAGAACGCGCTGCAGCAAAACCTGGCTGCATTGCCCTGCAGTAAAGTGAAAAACCACTGTGGCCTCCAAGGTAAAACTCCATGGAAGCATGAGGAGAGATGTGCCTGGAATACTTCACAGTGGGTGGGAGACCAAGATACTGATTTCATAAGTGACAACACGACAAAACTCTCAGTCTTGCAGGAACTGTTTCTCCACCAGCCCTCAAAATATTATCATACTGAAACAGGGCAGTTTATTTACCAGCCCAAGGGGAGAGGTAACACTGGGCACTGTTTAAGACAAAATATACTGTTCTTGCAGCACAGCTCATATTTCTAGATTTGAGCCTTGTATGTGGGTCAAGTATAGGTAATGTTTTAATAATCTAGCAATATTTCAAAACCACTCTGCTTTTGTTTACAAGCTTTTCCATTCCTTGGCAATGACAGTCTTGATCTCCCATGGCACAAGTTCGATATCTCTGAAGTTGAAGTACAACCTTCTACACTCAGAAATATTATATCTGTCTTTTTTTTTTTCCTCCTAGCTGTCAATCTTAATGCATTTTTTAAAGCATTCTGCTTCTTTAAGATACAGCTAAAGTTGTGGGTAGTGAGTATGTAACAGTGTGGTATATTTATTGTACATATATGTGTTCATGAGAGCCCTGAATTGAAAACTAAATTCTGCTATAATCTAAATTTAACAGAAGTTTAGCCCTGCTCCCAGGTTTAGATCTAGCTGTGAAGTTTGTAGTTTTGTGGATTTTTGTAATAGGTTAAATGAAAACTCAGTTTTTGGGCAATACTACATTTTGGCCCAAAATTTATGAGTTGGCTTGCAGTACATTCCCACATGGGTTTCTATGTCTGTATCCTATCACGTTCTCTTCTGTGACTTCCACCTCATATTTGCCATACTGCCTAATATTTAAATTAGTTCATTAGATACATCCTTGTTTTAAAAATATAAACTGCATTTTTCAGGCTATGGACCAACATGTAAAAACCATCTGTGATATCAATTGCTCAGCTTATGCTCCCAGAGAAGCCTGCTTTACTTAAGGCGAGTGCTCCGCACTTACAGAAAATGAAGATGGTCATTAAGTACTTTAATTCACTTTTGAATATTTCAGCTGAGACTGTATCATTATAGCTTGTATTGGATCTAACCCTGTGTGCTCTATTGTAAACATGGCAGAGTCAAGTTCTTCTGTCATTCAGCCAGAATGTGGAGTTAAGTGACTGATTTTGAACACATAACCTTGAAAACAGGTTCTGGAAGTGGTGAGTTAACACTGAAATGAAATTCCACAGCTGGATGCTTAGGCAAAATGTTCCTCTGGCAGTTCAGGTTGGTGTGATTACCAGGGGAAGCTTTTTTTTTCCAGAAGCAAGTATTACAGGTATGTTTTTATCATCCCTTTCTCCTGCTTGGCTGACTGCAGTCCATCCTTGCTCTTTTGTACATAAATAAGCTGAATTGTTAGACAGCAAAGTGGGAATTCTCTTCTGCTATCAGAATGGTCTTTAAAAAGCATAAGAATATTTCTGACTTTAGAAAAATGTTTATTTCTAGCTTGTATTTTGTAAGCCACACTGGTCTGGCCATGCTGTTGGCTGTCTAAAATTGTTTTATTGTAAAATGCAGCAGAACTGACATAGAAGTGAAGAGGAAACTGCATGTCACCCAAAAATTCTGTATTTACTGGACCTTCTGCACAGGGACATTTTAAAGAGGAACATTTTAAGGAGGAACATTAAGGTTGATAAACTTTAGTTGTAAAGCTCTTCAGAATTTAAGCCCTTTAAAACATATTTGATGATTAGTACCTTATGCCATGTTGGAGCAAGAAAGGACTCCTCAACAAAGCAACAACAGCCTGAGATAAAAAATCTATGATGCTTTCTCATTTGATGCTCATTCTGCCCTGAGCCACTGGAAGTGGTGGGCATCTTGATTTAAGCACTGAAATAAACAAGTTTTCTGCAGGGCACTGGGAATTTTTACTTTTTTTTTTAGTTCAGAGAGAACAGCCATGTATGGGCTGTGAGCTTTTTTGGACTAATACTTAGATATAACCCTTGAATAATGTAACCCTACATTCAGGTTCTTCAGTTGTGTCTTTCTTTTTTTTCTCCCCAGAATTTGAGGACTTCAGACTTCTTCAAGAATTCCAAATGGCTTGGAGTGGCTGGAGCAAAAGCAATTGCTTATATTGCACAAATAAATTCAGGCTGACAGCCACACCTTCTCTGCCGACACTCTGAAAGCTATATATATTCCCACTGCTCCACGTCCAGCCAGCATGGACCATGCACAGTGAAAAGTTTGAGTCTATGATAGTCTGTGCACAAGTGCTCTTCTGCATTTCCCAGTTAATACTGTGGCTTGGGTCTGTCTTGCAAAACTACTGTCAGCCACTCAGAGTGACCCATTCTTCCAGTAAAGATGTTAGATTCCCAGAAGATATCTTTTGTTGTCAACTGTGGCTTATTGCAACTCTGGAGAATTCCAGTACCCTTGTGCAAGACTGTATTGACCATTACAATTTGTGTAAGACACATTGAATAATACTGTACAAACCATCTTTGGTCACGTACAGATTTGGCTATTCACTGAACTTTGCTCAGCCATCTGTTTCCACCATTTCGTTCCTCAGGTCATGGCTTTGGTCAAACAAGACTCCAGGCTCATTTCTGTACTTCTAGCTTTTCCTAGAAATACCTGAACCCACCTTTGATTAGCATGTTGTCAGCATTCTCTGATTTGTTGTTAGTGTCTTGTTAAGTGAGACACCAACAGTTTTGGGGCCAGTTTGCTGATAGAGTACAAAATTTACACATCAGTGTGAAGCAGCTTTATGCCAGGACTGGGATGGTCCCCACACTTCAAGTTAATATAGTTGGTTTGTATTTTCATAGAACTGTCAGTTGAAAATTTTCACGACCATTACTTGGTTTAGTTCTTGCTACGTTTTTTTTTTTGTGTTTTGGTGTTGCATCACCTTAAAAATTCTCTTTCCATACTAGGTTCCCAGCTCACCTAAATATGTGAGTATATCAACATCTATAATAAAATACAAGAACTCATTAACGCACTTTTCTTTATAAAATAGTTAGGATTGTCAAATTCTGATGGCATAGTTGGTGGTTAAGTTACCAAGACAGCAAAGTTTCTTCAGAGCAGAGGTTTGCTACTGTGCTGGCTGATTAGCTCTCCCATTTTATGATCATGTGGTTATAGCTGGAATTAAAAAGCTAAAGAAAAGCTTTACTCCTTCACTTAGCAAGAGTTTGTGGCCAAATTAATCAGCTGGGGCCAGTGACACTGCAGAAGTGCAGAACGTTGTTGCTGATAACATTCTCAAATTTGTTGCCATTTTCACACTAGCCAACCATGCAGAAATGGTATGAATTGTGTTAAGTAACATTCTGCCTACTGAGAGAAATGTCTGAACAGAAACACAAAACCCCCTTGTATTGACTGATGAAGTTGATCAAAGTTCCCAGAAGCAAGAGATTCTGAAACTGTTACCTTACTAAAGCAAACTAAAACCCCATAATGCTGGGACTTAATTAATGCTTAGCTATGCTTTACCTAAACAGCTATTTCTGTTCTTACTTGATTATATGCTAGAAAACCAGTTTCTGGTTAAAGATCTTAAGTTTTCAAAAAAAACTTTTCCAGTAAAAATCTGTATCCTTTGAAATTCATTTTTTTTTGATACAAATTTTTTTTTAAAAAATGTACAAAAATACTTTTTCTTAAATTAGCTTTCTTCACTTTCAATTATAAATAAAGAAAACAATGTGGTTTTGATGAAGAGATGTGAATAGGGCACTTGGCCAAAGTGGTGTTGAATTTGGTGTTGAATATGGCCCATTTCACTAAAAGCATAAGAAAAGGCTTACTACATTCAACTCCTAACCAGGAAATAATGTCCTTGCAGAGAGCCCCTTTTCTTTTCAGCCTGTAGTCTACAGGTTTAGATGGTAGTAATGATTCTAACATTTCTGACTGAGAAATGGGGACATTGATATTCTCACAGAGAACTCACAGCACTGACTGTAAACTACATGGTACTCGGCAAGCACAGCAGGAGGTGTTTGACAGTTTAACACAAGGCTTTCATCCTGTGTTGTATTATCTATGTTTAATTTCATTTTGAGTAATATAATTGTGTCAGATAACAATGTTGTGGAAGCTATAGCACATCTTCTTGATAGAGGGCTGCCAGGAGTGCCTGTCTATGCAGGTGGGCAGTCCTTCGTGGTCTGTGGCTTATCCTATGTGAAAACAAGACATAAGGTCTGGACTGAAATCTTCACTTTTCCTAGGGATTTACCTACTTGTAGGTAAATCTGTTTTTTTAGCAAGATTTATGAGGATTAACTCTTTTTTAGCCTTTAAAATATCTGTCTGCTCTATTGTCTTTACTGACAGCGATGTCAGGTTTGGAGAAGTTTCATTTGCTTCATCTGGGGCCATTGTTTTGGGTGTGAGATTTTTTTCTGAGTTTGGAATTTTTTTCTAAACAGAGTGTCAGACTGAACATTTTGCGGACATTAGGGAAGGACCTTTCCTGTGTTCAATGTGAGAGGATGGTATGTTCAGTTGATATGTCTATTTCCTGGGAGCCCTTCTAGGACTTGTTCCACCTAACAGTAGTAAAAACCAATAAATGTTACTTGCTCAGGATAGATGAAGACAAATCTACATAATGACAATGTATTCAGCTGAAGCCAAGTCATTAAGTGGTGCATAAATTCACATTACAGTCTAAACTTTTGGAAGTTTCCAAGTAATTTTTCAATGAAGATGCAAGACAACAACTGTAATTTTTGATTGTTGAATTGTAAATGTTTTTCATGTCTTGACACTTATTTAGACTAAGGTTTTTAATAGCTTTTATTTTTTACAGCTATTGAAATAGACCAATGTCGTGGTTTCAGGCGTAAATCAATCTGCCTGCCCACTCACTCCTCCCAACCTTCTTCCTCTCCAGTTCAGGGGCGGGGGGGGGGAATGGGAAGAGGAACCGAAAGAATGCAGCTCCCACGGGTTGAGATAAGGACCGTTCAGTAACTAAGGTATAACACAAA
>JASSUY010050156.1:0-97770 GCA_032466535.1 Forpus xanthops | reverse complement strand
CCCATTACCCCTTGTCCTCTCACTACAGTCCCTCATGAAGAGTCCCTCCCCAGCATACCTATTGGTGTTACCTTTCTCACATCTCATGTAAATACATATTAAACCAGTAGTCAAGGGGTGAATTTATTATCATGGTCTGTTACTAAGAAACTCCAGATGATTCATACAAATTGTACTTAAGTCCAGCCTTGTAGGGAGAGGTCTTTGGTTGAGCAGATAATACTGTATTAATGGAAACAGTTGTCTCTAAAGAAATTGCATCTCTTGGCACCTTAGTGAAGAAAATAACAGGCTTCAAAGATGAGGCAAAAAATGCAACCATCGCAATGTGCAAGAATGCATTGCTTAATATCACAGTGCAGCATAGCTGGATAAAAATTACTGCAATGTTTTGCTGAAAGAAAAAGCCTCAGACCTCTACTGCCTCTTCTGATCGTCGTTTTTATAAATCTCAGATAGGCAGAAAAGTTGTTTAGCTCTAAAAGCTGTAAAAAAACAAATGAGTGGTGAACAGAGGTGGACAAGGTTTTTGGAATTCTGTGGAAACCCTTATGTCTTAAATAATAATTTTGAAGCACCATTTGACAAGTTCCCTTAGGCAACACCCCATTAATGACTCAAAAAATATATTACTGGTGTTGCTAAGCCTCCCCAGAACACAGGTTCTTTTGCACACGTCTGTTTTGAGTGTTGATTGTGCAACATTAACCACGGCTGTAGCCATAATAGGCTTTCCACAACTCTTACTAACACCACGCGATTCAAAAGTCATATTAGTCTTTTTTCAGAAGCCATTGTATTTCCAAGAGCCAATGTAGCCCTTGTCTAAAAGGTTGAACTCAGGTAGGTTACGCGTGGGACTAGGTGTTGCTGGTGCTAGCATAGGCAGAAAGTCTCCATACCTTCTCACATCCTCCCTCTTAATCTAAATCTCACACCAGCTGCTACCCTGGCTTCTGACCAGGTAGCTTTCTTGGTGACTTTGTTTCATTAACTTAGATCCTCATTTTTGGCAGATTCCAGGTATTTTCCTAAAATGCCTTCCTTAAATAGTATGTCACTGCTTTCCTTCGTGTGAATCCATACTCGGTTCTAGTGTGCCACATGTCAGAGCCCTTTGCTCTCTTGTTTAGTTGAAACTGAGCAGTGTATGTGCCATAGGCTTTAATATTCTTGCTATTACATGGTCGTTTCACATAGGCTACGTTACATTAAGGAGTCATTTAGAGTGATGGTCAGCATAAGGAATCTTCCAAAGAATTTTAAAAACCATTTGAGAGGGTGAAGTGAAAATACTTCATACTCTTCTGTGCAATGTGCTGGTCTATACCTTTTTTTTTTTTTAATTAAAAGGAGAAGAGGTTATTTTGAAAAGTTTTCTCTGGTTATCATCATGTATTTGTATTGAGAATCAGTAAAAAAAAAAAAGACTTCCTTAAAAAATTTTTAATTCGAAACATTAGTCCAAATCTCATTTTCCCTTGCCTTGTCCCTGCTCAGTCCTCTTTGTACATACATGCATACATACATATGAAAATAAGAAATAGAAAAATAAGCTTAATTTGAAGGAATAGTGCCTATTTGAAAAGATCTCTAAATAAGAACTGGTAAAAAGGGGAATTTCACTTCACTGATTTGAGTTCTGTCTATGAGAATGCAAAAGGAAATATTTTTATAGTTCAGAAGTTTTTGTAAAACTTGTTTATATTAATTCTGAAGAACCAGGGAATGCTAATTTGGCAATATTTCTGGAAAACTGAGCAGTTGAAGGGATAAAAATGTTGCTATCTTTATGTTTCTACTGTTACTTTGCTTAGAGATTGTTATATAATATTCAGTTACCTACAAAAGGCCTCACAATCATTATCAATTGCTCAATTATATTAAAAATTTATTTTGGCAAAAGTTATTTATTATCCAGTATCTTACCTAAACAATATCTGGTCTTATTAGAAAACAGAGCAAAATGGAGATGCAAAACTTATAACCTGAGTTTCTTAGGAACTGAAATATTAATTCCACGTGGAATTCTGTTATTTCCAATGCCTTTATTTGAACTTCAAAAGAAAAGCTAAATAGTATGTATTTCTTGGAAACACAAAAATGGCTTGGATTTCAGTGAAGGATATGAAGGTATTTAGATATGACATAATTTTTTTGTTTGTTTGCTTTTTACTGTGTTTTTATTCATTCTACATGCATTTACTTTAAAGTTATAGCAAGGTATCAGTAACATTACATGTATGACAATGGAATGTCCTGAATTAGGCTCTTTGGCATCCAAACTGTATATTCACTTCTTCAGTGTGCTTTTTATCGGGATGAGGATGCATAGGCATAGCCTGGACTGGGATTTGGTCTTGCAGGAATCAGAGGTGGGAAAAGGATCTTCCGTAGACTAATGACATCAGGGGAAAATGTGTGGCTTGTCGCAGGGCAGCAAGCAGATAGCCACTGCCCTGAAGATCAGGAAGGCATTTCTGACACACTCATGGACTCATAATATGGTATTTAAAATGGCATGTTCATTCTGAAGCAAGAGAGAGGAGCTTTGGTAGTAGGCTAAAGAAATACTCCCACTTTTCCTGCCGTAGAGTACCTGTAAAACAGCTCTTCCTTATTTCTATGTGTCTTTTGAAATTTCTCTGTTCAGAGCGTACAGTGGCTGAAAAATCGCTGGAATGCCTGAAACCCTCCAGTGGAGACTGAGTGATTCAAAGGATCTTCTTAGACACTGATGGAAAATGGAGAACCAGACTTCAGGTGTAATCTGGAGAGGAGTTTGTTGCCAGCAAGACGTCCTTTGAGGTAGCTGCAGCTCAAAAGATTGCTGAAATGAACAGAGCTGGAGTTTGTCTGGAAGCCAAGAAAAAGAGTGGCTCAGGTCAGTTAATCTACCTCATTGCACGTGGGGGATCTATGATATGACACTGTCTTTGCCTGCTCTGAAATAGTATAATTGAAGGGATACAGACTTCAAATGTATCCTTGCCTGAATGGTGCCTGTTAGGGCTTGCTAGACACCACTGATGTAGGACTCAGGAAAACTGCCCTAGAGAAACATTGGAACTGGTGAGAGAAACACTCATGTAGTAGTTTATGAGGCTCACAGAAGGAGTCTTTGGGGAAACATAGGAAAAGTATGGAAACATTTCATATGAATCATGAAGACCAAGCTCTTCAAAGGTATGAAACATCTTCTGTACAAGCAGCAGCTGAAGGGAGTTGGACCCTTCATCCTGTCAGTGGTGGAATGCCATGACAGACGCTGACAAAATGAGTCTGAGCTGCTTGGTAACTTGAAGGTGACTTCCAATTTTACTGTTATTCTTAGTCAATATTTAGACACCCCAAAACCTAAGCAAATCTCCTGTGCTTTACATACAGCTTTCTTGATATGTCTCAGACACAGCTGAGGATACTCATTTTTGCAGACATAGGAGGGGAAGCAGGAAGCAGAAATACTCAAAACGAAATGGATAATGGAGCTTGGAATAAGAAGCATTCAAAGGGTTGAACTGAAATCATGGGCAACACGCTCACCATCACCTCTCCATTCTAAAGAGAATTTCAATGCCAAAGTGGTGGTATTTCAGTACTCTGCTGATATGATTAAAACAAACAGAGAAGACTGTAATTATTGTCAGAGGAAATATTACTTGAGTTTTTTACAAAAACAAACACTGCAAACATCTCTCTCTTTCTTGGAAATGATCCCCACTTTCATCACACATGTACTCTCACACCTATCCACAGTCTCTTTCTCCCACACCTTAAAAGGCAAAGCACTCAATGAATGATGAAGAAATTAAGAAGTTTTAGTCCAGCTGCACAAGAGAATATTAGCTGATGTCAAAGTTCTTGTTTTGTGTCCCAGGAAGGATAGAGGGTTGGTGATCTTCTGGAAGATACCTCTGTGTTTTCCCTTTAACTGTCCCTGAGTTCTGAGAACTCTTGTGTAATTGCTCATTTCACAAATCTGTAGCTATACTAGAAAATTTTGTTGCCCTGAGGTCAAGATTCAGTTGTGTTGTGTCATCACAGACACAGCTACAGGCTTGGCGGAGAAGAGATTCAGAACAGCCCTGCGGAGAAGGGCTCGGGGGTGTTCAATGAGAAACCAAACCTGAGCCAGCAGTGTGTGCTCATAGCCCAGAAAGCCAACTGTATCCTGGGCTGCATCAAAAGGAGTGTGACCAGCAGGTCGAAGGAGGTGATCCTGCTCCTCTACTCTGCTCTCGTGAGACCTCTACTTGGAATATTGTGCACAGTTCTGGTGTCCTCAACATAAAAAGGAGATGGAACTGTTGGAACAAGTCCAGAGGATGACCAGAGGACTGGAGCACCTCACATATGGGTACAGGCTGAGAAAGTTGTGGCTATTCAGCCTGGAGAAAACAAGGCTGTGTAGAGACCTTATAGCAGCCTTCCAATACCTGAAGGGGGCCTATCGGGATGCTGGGGAGGGACAATTAAATGAGGGACAATAGTGAGAGGACAAGAGGTAACAGATTAAAACTTAAACAGGGAAAGTTTAGATTGGATCTGAGGGAGAAATTCTTTACTGTAAGGGTGGTGAGACACTGGAATGGGTTGCTCCATTCCTGGCTGTGTTCAAGGCCGAGTTGGACAGAGCCTTGGGTGATATGGTTTAGTGGGAGGTGTCCCTGCCCAGAGCAGGGGGGTTGGAACTAGATGATCTTAAGGTCCTTTCCAACACTAACTATTTTATGATTCTATCATTTGAAGCCTGTTCTGCCTCTGGCAGGCTGGCTACCTGGCTTCAATGAAGCTCTCTGTGAACTCCAGTCCAAATCTGAAGATACAAGCAAAAAATTCACAGTGGTGAAGTTGGATCATTTGAACACAAATCTGAACATTGTAAACAGATGCCTGTAGTTTCATCTACAGATTTTGGAAATATAATAGAAATTTCCTATAAAATTTCATCTGATTCATTATGGTTTCTGCTGTGCTAACCAGGTTTGCAGTGGATCTGCTGTATTTGTTGAAAACCCTGAGCAATAAACCTTGCAGTAGAAACAAGCAAAAGGCAGAAGGATTCTAATGGAATTTCCACTTAGAAAATTTCATTTGACAGTAAGCCAGGGAGACACACAGCTATGGGGAACCTGATCTTGCAGAGTTCTCCCATTCACTACCACTTACTGCTGGTGATTTTCCTGACCTTGCATCTCAGTAAATAACCTATGTTGGGCAACATTTCAGTTCTCTTTTTGGTGCTGTATTTGTAGGTCTCTTCTGGGCATTGCAGTCCTACTGAAGGGTTGGCTGTGTGCGAAACAACGAAGGAGTATCTGTCCATGGCCCTGGAGCTGTTGAGTTCTCTGTACTTTTTCCTTGGCGGCTGTTTTTTTTTGTCACGTGCGCAGCAAGGTCTTGCAGACTTATGGGATAGGCGGCATCCATTGAAATAGGAAGGTGGCTGTCTGGGTGTCCTGCTCAGGGTGCCCTGAGCTCCTGGGGCACTGTGAGCAGCATTACCACCTAGGCAGTTCTCAGGAGGACTCTGAAAGAGAAACCAAGACATGGCCACTGTGTGTTTAGTTACGAGCCGTGCATTCATATATGATCTGTATGGAAAGAATGCTGGAGTACTTTTATCCTGTGGGTGTATGTGCATGCAAACATGTTCAGCCACTCAGGGACTGCATGGTGCTGTGGCTGGTGTAGGATTATGTGTATGACTTGGGCTGTGATTTTGCCGGTTGTACAGTTTACAAGCTACACGGATTTTCCTAGAACATAACTCAGTGGAAGTAATCAAGAACTGTTTTAGACAGATTTGGAAAATATGTAGGAACTTGTTGTATCTGTTCATAAAGACAAATGCTTTAGTTAGAAGTCCTAATTTTTAGAGTTAAAAAGTTGACCGTAAAATTCCAGAAAATGTTAAATAACCTCATGGTACTATATTGAAGCCTCAAGATTTCAACTAAGTCCTTTGTGCTCCCTGCAAGACCTGAAGTTTCCCTGTATCCTTTGTCACTGAGTACTTATTTCAGTGTTGATAGGATGGGAGAAGAGAAAACTCAAAAAACTACCAATTATTTGGCTTTAGGGTAGGCAGCTCATTTAGAGCAAAAAGGAGGGAAGCTTTACTGAGTTGATTTATAAACTGCTATTACTTGTACTTACCTGTAGAATTGTGATGTGTTATCCTGTAAATCACAGAGAGATGAATGACTAGACAGAGGAGAGGGGAAGCCACAGGTTTGATTTAGATATTTAAAATCTCCTATTTATTGTGCTGTGATCCCAGCTAGTGGTATGGACATCATTTTCACATGATAGCAAGGATCATGTAATATACAACTAAAGAGTTCAGTTCTGCAAGGGACTGTTACTGGCTATTTTCCTCTCTGGTTTACAAACATTTGCCCAAGAAATGGAAGTAAAGCTCTATGAAGTGAATTTCTTTTATCTGCAGGGAAATATTTTAAGAAAATATGTTGGGAGAAAATGCTGTTCTAAATCTTACTGGGTTACTTTATTCTTTAGGGAGATGACTTGATTCTCTTCCTGGATTTTTTTAATCAATATAATGGTTGTGGTTGGTGAGAAGGAAAGGTCTTATGTTTAACAATTTGTTCTGGCAAAGCTCAGAGCAATACATTGAGTTCTCTCTTTTATATTCCTATTTAATTTCATATAGGCTGCTTCTTTTCCAGGTTTGTCAATTTCCTCCACAACCTTTCCATCTAGAAGTCTTTAAAACTGACATGAATTTGTCTCTCACAACGTTTGACTTAATATTGATGTTATAACTTGGAATGAAAGCTCCTGGAGAGGGCAAGATGAGGTGTCCACCTTTATTTGCTATACATCCTTTTTTAGCCTGTAAGACTCAGCTGTAGTAAATTATGTGAATTCAGGATTGAGGTCAGCTTATCAGGAAAACTGTAACCTTCCCACACCTCCTTATCACCTCAAAGAACCCTCATGAGAAGACACAGGTAGAGTATGTGACCTAGATTTTGGTGCCTTTTGGTGAAAAGTCTGTGTCTGACTGCTATTTCTAAGTTCGTAGTACTTTGTTTTTAATTCAATAATAGTCTGAATTGTGCTACAGAAAATCCCTTTTCCTGATGCCAGCTTGTATATCTCCCTGATGGAAAACTTTCTGTTGCAGTATTCATGTGGCAAATTTAAATGTTTTACAGAAACATGTATTGGCTCTATTGACATTTCATTTCAGATATATTCCATTCATTTATGCAAAAGTCAAAACCGTAATGACTTTATCCAAACAGTCCTTTTGAGCTCTCCAAAAAAACCATTCAAGTGAAATATTTATAGAGGATTTTGTTTCATGAAATATTTGGAATTTTTGACTTTGAAAAGTTGTTTAAAAAGTTTTGTGGTGGTTTCTTTTGTTTGGTGTTTGCTTTTGTGTTTAATTTTATTTTTTTTCTTGAATGAAATCTAGGCCTTGAGACAAAATGTAAGCATTGAGAGTTTTTGTGGGGGTTTTCATCATGAAGAACAACTGTAATTTTCAGAGGTTTCTCTGCATGTAAGCAGATGGCAGAAACTGGCAAATTTTTGCCCATTACTTTCCTAGCTAAACCTCAGGCTGGGCTTCTTCCTGTGTTTCTGAAATGGACTCTGTTGGAAGAAGAGTCAAAGGACTCTGCTTCTCTTCCTGTTTTTATCTCCTACTAGTTTTGTCATGAGGATCCTTTTATGTGAGGAACTTCCATGCAGATTCCACTGTTTTGCTATGCCTTGGTGTCTCAGGAAGATCAAGACAGATCTCAAATGTAGGATACTGCTCATCTTGCATCTTCGGTGTCCAACCTAAGTCAAACAATGCACAATCAAGTGAGAGGCTGCACATCTTCCTTGACAGCAAGTCCTACTTATAAACACAAAAGAATTAATCTGAGGACCTACACATGACCAAAGAATGTAGCTTCATCCATGTGAGAACCTGTGTTGGCTAGACAAGCTGATGAGTTTTTAAATGAATTACGTAAGCACAGGTAATGATTGTTATATTTTAGCCTCTAAAGGCAATAAAGATAAAAATTAGGTGCAAGAATCAACAGTTTTAAAATATTTATAGTCTAAAAGAGCCCAGCCATTTGTGTGTTTAAAGGAACTAGATATTTGCATGTTTGCTGATATTCCAAGTAGCTCTCTGAGGATGTAAAATACTTAACTAGAATCGACCCTGATCCTTGGCTGTCACTGAATTCACTAGAAGCAGGTTTGGGCTAGTGATCTGGAACAATATGCAAGGTTGGCTTTTAATGCATGGTCGGCTTTTAAGCCAGGGATAAATGGAATATTTATGAATTTCTTAGTTTCTCTTCTTTTTCTTTCCCCACCCAGCCCCCCAACAGACTTTCTCTTCAACTTTTGACAATATTAGGAGCCCACTAAGGGCTGGTTCTTTTTCAAGTCTTCTAGTAAATATGGGGATTGCTCACTAGAAATCCCCTTCCCTGTCTGTCTTTCACAGTCAATCACATGCAGCAGTAGGAAATGTCTCACTCTTCTAGGTCAAGTGGGCTCCCATCATTCTCATGCATGTGGCCAGGCTCTGCCCTTTACTTTATCATTGCCTTCCACTGCACATCAGTGAGGTTCACAAGGGCAGCCTTTCTGTTTTTACAGTATGAGTGCTAGCATGATTCTGCTAAAGACCATGTATGATAACTCAGCCTGGCATTTGTTCATTATTTCAGCACTTATTCTTTCCCTGGCAGTATGGATAGTCTGACAACATATTTCGGTGGTCTATCATACAGAATCTTTCTTATGTTTGCTCAGTGGGCTAGACATTTATTGATTTGTTTGAGGTTTGTTGCAACAACCAGGTGAAAATATTTTGAACAGTATTTTGGACAATGTCTGCCTGAAAAGCTGTACAAATTGGCAAGGAGAACTGAGAGACCTGAAATAACTTTTAACTCTATTATCAGGGTATATCCAAAACTGAAAGAATATCTGTTTAGAAATCAGGAGGAGAGATTGAATTCTTTTGTTTTTAAGTAGGACTTGCTGTCAATAAATATATGCAGCCTCTGACTTGATTGTGCATTTCTTAGGTCAGATTCACAATGAAGGACATAAAGGAAAAATGAGACTATAGATGTATAGACAGTAAAGTCTTCAAGATTCCTATTTACATTCCTGGTAAGAATAGACTCTTAATGATTGTGTGGTTTGGGTGACATGGTTTAGAGGGAGATGTCCATGTCCATGGCAGAGGGGTTGAAATTAGATGATCTTAAGGTCCTTTCCAACCCTAACTATTCTATGATTCTATAATAATAGGAAAAGAGAGAACTGAGGCAAAGAGGAAAGTATATATGAGACTATTAAGGAGAATCAGGCTCAAGAAAAGGTGAATTTGTTAATTTACAAAGGAGACAATCTTTCCACTGAATAATGATAATATACATTTTTTTGTTGTTGTTGTTTTGAAGATTGGGGTGGGAAGATCAATCTAGATTGATCTCTTTTTATTAATGGTATATTTTGTAAGAATGTATACAGATTTCTTTCTTAAAATTGACATTCTATATTACTTGGGAAATAATTAAGAAAGGATTCCCTGCATACAGAAAACACTTTTCAAAATCAAGGTTCATTTGGCAAGGAGAAGGAATCAACTGGTGCTGTAATGACTTCCTGATTCTGAAAAAAATTGGAAGGACATGGTGAACAAAGAGATATCCATACATCCAAGCTGTCCTTGAGGAAAACAAGGCTTCTAAGGCTTAGAAGATAAAGCAGCAAGCTCTGAGGCTCATGGGGGCAGACATTAATGGCAAACAAAAAAAGAATTAAAAGGCTTCAGTCATTAGTAGTTTCAAAGGAACAGTTTCCTTTGTTTTCCTTGCCTTAAATTGAGGCTGATGAGGATCCTGGAGAACTAGGTTTAACCTTGATGCAGAGTCTTAGAAGTTTGAAAGAAATATTTTTGGCTGTTGACCTGAATGATAACCTAACCCTGAGCATAGTGTTGCGCAGAACTGAAGTCAGCTCCACAGATCAGTGCTGAATATGCCCTCTATGATTTTCACAACCTCCTGGGGATACCAGAAATCACCATTCCCACCCCTCAGCTTGAAAGTGATAATGTAAAGGACAGGCCATCTGGGTTTCCAGAGGACTGAGCCTCTCCATCAGACAGTCATTGTCTGTCTTTCAAGTCTTTATTATTCATGCTCAAAGAGTGGCACTGCCAAACTGCAGCCATCTAAATGTTCAGTTTCTCATCTAAAAGTGTGTTGCCCAGTCTCCTGCTCTCTGAATACAGTGGGATGAACAACCCTCTGGATCCATCTCTCTTCATTTACTGCAGAGAAATCATAGACAACTGATTTGATTTAGGCTGTATCAAATTCCAAGCTGGCTATGGTGAGAGGAGAATTATCCAACCTTAGCTTGCTGGATCTAGGTCTGAGTATGACAAAGAAAGCAAAAAAAGAGAGTTACAGTGAAAATAGGTAAGATAAATAGACATAAAGATGGCAGTTCCTTACTTCAGGCTGTGTAAGGTAAAATGTCATGCATGGATGTGGCTGGGTTAATTGGATTTGTTGCGACAGCATTGCCTGCGGAATCTTGGCTATGCCAGATGACAAGGTATAAGAGCTAGTCAAAAGGCTAGCAGAATCAGTAAAGTCAGAGAAGGAAATGGGTCCAGCCTTCCTGAAGAAGCCTTATCCCAGAAGGGAAATTCAGGCATGTTCAGCTGAGGGGAACCATATTTTTGTTTTGTGTCAGTCCTAAAGTGACTTCATGAAAGAGAGAGACAAGATATCAAAGATATTTTCAGGATAATGTGGTGTTGAGATGGACATTAGGCTGAGGTCCAAAGAGCTGAACAGCCCTAGGAGAAAGCAGTGGTCTCTGCCTCCAAGTTCCTACTCCCTTCACAAGGATTGCAATATGAAGAGAAGACAGTATTTCTCCTTGGGGTAAGCAAAATTTGGCTAACCAAGTACCTTGATGCTCTTTTAATTTGTGCATTGTTTTGTGGTTTTTTGTTTGCCTGTGACCTCTTCAGACAGTTACCACCTGGAACATGTTATGCTTGCCATTTCATTCACTTTCTTTTCATGGAGGTGGAAAATTTGCAAAGCCTGTTGAATACATGCATTCAGGAGAGCTCTGGAACTTGTGAGTTCTTCAATTATTGTTTTAATTTCTGAATATATCTACTTTTGCACCCAATCTACAAACTGAGAGAAGTGTCTATAATTCTCAACCAGGGAGGTGGGGTAGCCACAAGATTTTCACAAGGTTCACACCATACCAAAATAAGCCAGTGGGAGGCTATGTTGGGGATGTCTAGCAGTTGCCATTCTAATTTGGAAACAGTCTCTCAGTATACCTGATTACTCTGGTCCTAAGCTCTTACCTTGGGCCAGAACCAAGATGGTTGGTATTCCAACATCAGCTGCATCTATATGAGTGGAAAAAGTAGATGAGGGTGGTTTGGACATAGTGATCCCTGAATGCTAATGTAAAGAGGAACATACTTGGCACCATTACAAGTTATTCACTCTGAGGATTTCAAAGTTGTGTCCTTTTTTATAACAACAATAAATTTGTCAGTTATGTGTGCAAACATTTTGAAAAAAAAAGAATGTCTTTTACTGCATTCAGAGCCATTGCTCTGCATCCAGTGAGATAATGGCCAATAAAACTGAGCCGGGAGGTTGAGTTCCGCATTGCTAAAGCCTTCATTATGTATGGTTTTAGAAAATGTACACATGTGCCAGAGTGTCTCATTGGTTTTTTGCTGTTTTATTATTTTCTCAGTGGGTAGTGGCTCTGTTTCCAGCTATGAAATGCAAGTTTAGCTTATATTGATCCTGCTGTCCATGTATGATCCTTAATGGCTTTGCAGAATGTTGTTAAGAGCAATTAGGTTTTATTTGCAGCCGAATCATACTGTGCTCCAATCCCTATTGAAACAAAATTGCATCTCAATCCAAATGTATTTGCTTTATGCTTCTTATTTTTCATTTGTTTTCATTATAGAGGGACATAGTAGAGATCCTCCAATTCTTTTGAATGCTTAGAGGTAGTCAAGAACCAATCTATTTCAATATACTTGGGCATCCCAAGGCAAGGAATGTGGCTTTGCACTTCCCAAACCCGCATTGTTAAATGGCTGTCTCTGCTGTGGGTTCATAATATATCATCCACAGTCTGAGGAGGCTACTCTTGTTTTTATAGATTTTTTTGATATTTAGGCCAGATTCTTCATTTGGTGTTAGGCTGAAGCTCACAATTACATTATATGTTGTAGCTCCTAGGATAATTCAGATTTCTTTTACATCTTTGACAGATTCAGTAACTCCTTGTTTGTCAAAAGTTTATAGTTTGTCAGTCTGGAAAAAAATCAGGAGTTCTTCTTGAACCAGGTTCAATTTTCAGCACTCAATGAAAGTCCTCCCTCTCATGAGAAGTTAGCATCTGAATTTGTAGGCATGTCATAGTACCAGTCCACTTGTTGATTCTTTAAAAGTTATAAATCCAATTCACTACATTACTACTTCCCATGTAGTGTCTTTTTTTTTCCTAACTGGTGTACAGTTAAAAAAATTACGTATATGCTGCACCCTTTATCAGATGCTTGGAGGGATGGCAATAATGACACAGTGACTTCAACAAGCATTGAAATGCTGCAGCCTTTAGGGTTAGAAATGTGAGGTCTTTTTGTTGTGAGGCCAAAGCTATGCTAGGAAAAACGTAGCGCCTCAAGCTGAAACAAAGCTAATAGACAAGGAATGTCCTTGCATAAAAACACTACTAAAGTGTGTCATAGAACATTTTAAAATACAAGAACGATGTGGTACCAAAGAAATGAATGAAGGGATCATCGTTTAAATGTTAACCAGGCAATGTTCTGGCAACACACAAGGTCTTACAAAATGCCAGGAGGACTAGTGCATCACTGATATATCTCATCAGATCCAAACTGTACTTCTTGAGAGATTGTGCCATGTATTTTTTCAGCACATATGGACAAATACCTGATGAAATGATAGTTATAAACAGCATTGTGCCTTTGCAGGGAAGACTTGGGCATACAGCACATTAAGACTTTACCATTTAAAACTCTATGCTGGCAGAATGGTGGCAGGACAGTTGGATATGGGCTGGCTCCTGCCATGCTCTGCTCTGAAGGACACCTTTCTGGAAGGGCAGCAATGTATTTGTTGTGGGTCCCCTCCTTGAGTCAGGAAAGTTCAGTGCTGGCAGTACATCAGCCAAAGGATCAAAAAATGGAAATTGTTATTCTCCACAACTACTTTCCTATCTCTGACATCTTGTCTGCAGTGCACAGTTTAGAGCAGCACTGTCCCATGCATCTGTCTGGGGCTGTGTAATGGGTGCCCTGTACTAAAAGAGTGTAGGGAGATTTCCTGTTCCCCTAGTAGGTTACAGCACAGTTGTATTACTAGGAAAAATCTTCCAGAAGTCACCTGGCTAGATTTTGTTGCTGATCATACACATTTGGAGAAATGCCATAGTCTTTGGTACTATCCGTTGGATTGTACAGGCAATGGATGGAGATCAGACCCTTCTTTTTATGCAAGGAGTCAGAAGCACTTACAGTCATTCATAACTGTTATAGGACCTGCCTCAAAAGGTCTGTCCCAAATGCCAGAGGACTAAGGTGCTCATGTCTTTTTAGACTAGACTCTGACACTACAGCAAACCTAACAGAAAAATCCCTAGAAGTGTTTGTAGACATAGTGGCCACACAATGAGGAGTGCTGGTGCCACAGGTATCATTTAGGTATGGTTCAAATGTCAAAAGACTGTGAGGCTGGAAATGGCAATGACATATTTTTTGCCAGAGCAAGTATTACCTCTATCTCAAGTCCTAAGAGTAACTTAATAGAAATGTAGTCTTCTGCCCAGATCCAGCCCAGATCAAACTTGTCTTGCTGAACAGTCCGCTGGTGGAGAGACCCAGAGCCTGTTGGTGTGAAACCCTGGTGCGAGACAGTTTTACCCCTCTCCTCCCAGTATCAAACATCCTAGTTTTATGTCACATGCAACAGATGGTACAATAGAAAGACAGAGCTGTTGGTTCTCTGCCTGTCACCTGAGAGCTGCCTGTCACCTGAGAGCTGTCTGTCTGGCCTAGAAGTAGCTTCTCAAAGATAGGCTTCCTGCTCTTCTTAAGGTCAGACCACACTGCAGAGAAAGGATTTATTGAAACACAAACGGGAGAGAAGCAGGAGGGTCCTGGGGGAGCCTGGGATGGGGTAACTTTCCCTTGAAATAGAGCAATTAGATTGTGTTAGGATAGGACTCTGTCATGGAAAATTAGCCCTAAAGACGACATTGAGAGATCATTAAAACATCTTTCCTCCTGAAGGAAAGTGCAACTATAATAACATAATCCTTAACTAAGGTGTATATAACTCCTCCTTAAAAGCTTTAATTTGAGGCCTCAAAGATTAAATAAGCATTAGCAAGCTATAGCAATGAGCAGCTGTGGCTACTAGAACTAAGCCTGTATTCTAAGGAGCTAGAACAATTAATCATCATTTTAAAATATCAGCGTGTAAGCTGATTAGCCAAGCCTCAAAGCTAATTCAAAATTAAGCTCTGGAGAAAGGTGAGACAGTAACTATTCTGTTCTTGCTATTTTTATTTTCCCCTCCTTCAAACTGAGCTCACCCTGTGTTTTTTATTTGACTAAAGATACGTAACATCTTAACACCTTTTGGTAGTGGGGAAGGAGGAGGATTGCAGTCAGAAATAAAGGCATTCAGCCTGGTTTTAACTGCAAGTTTCCTTCTGCCTTATTTCACATGGGGTGGAGGTGAGCAGGTGGTGTGTGGTAAGGCAGTAACTAGTTAAGACTCTCTTAACTTCTTACCTGCCTTGACTTGGAAGCCGTTAAGCTCCTCTCCATGGGTTTGCAAAAGCTGCTGCTGAAAATCTGTATTTATTACTAACTTGGGTTTATCTAGTTTAAGTATCGGTCCAACAGGTTTTGTCTCTTTTGTGCTTACTATGGCCTTTTAGTGGCCTTTCTTTTTTGAGAAAAGAAAATTGCTGAGGGATGTATGAAGAAAATTATCTGTGAATGCAAGCCTTGACTTCAGAATTGGGTCCTGAGTTAGTGTCTTGAGATTTGGTCCTTAAAACTAAACTGTCAGCAGGAACCACTGAAATTGCTAAGAGATTCAGCTTGTTTTTTACCTGCACAACTTCTTGTCAAGCTCTATGAGGATTTGATTCAAAGCCCAGTACAGCCAAAGGAGATGACAGTACTTCAGGAAGGCTGGGATTTGGACATAAGTTAGGCTTGCTTTATAGCACAGACTCAATTCTATCGCATACCTTCATCTTTCTCCCATATTTCGCTCTAGAGTCAAAGTAGTTAAGGCCACAGATTTTTGAGTTGAATGCATCTTTTACAGATATAAATCGCTTTTCTAAAACAGGAAAAAGAGAAGTATACTGTGACTGACAGCTCAATCTGAGCTTTTTATCTAAGCAAAACCCCAGTCTGTGTGAAAGGCAGGAAGTGAATTGCAGAGCTTCAGAAATAGCACAGAAACCTACATTCTGCTTGCAAATGCACTGTTCATAGCTCCCGCAGGGGCTGTAGCTCAGCCCAGTGCAAGAAAGGCAGCAATCCGGGTGTGGAATAACATGTAAAAAGCTGTGTTATGATATACACTCACAATAAGACTGCCTTACAGCAGGTAGGAAATCTTCTAATTGCTTGGAGTATGTGTTGGAAGGTTGCCTTAATGCAGAGAGTTTGCATGGAAATGAAGCTGAGTGCAGCAAAAGCAGGATGTAGAAGGATCAGCCTGATCCCATGAAGCTTTAGTTCTGTCTGGCCTAGTTCATGCTAATGGGAAGTGAGCCAAAATCCAGCACCTTTGGCTGAGCATGGGAAGCAGGACCTCGCATTTATGGCTAATGAGAGTGTCAAAAGCAGTTCTGCACAGGTTGGGCTCCATCCCTCAGTCTGCTTTGCTTTGATTTCTTTCTCTTACAGTGGGACTGGGCTTAAATTACCGTGGGTGTGTGGAGTGAAGTCTGAATCTCTTAAAATGACCCAGAAAAGAGGTTCAGCTGACCCTGTATGTTTTTTCTCAGTTTCCAGGAGTGCCAGTTGCTTTCTTTGCAGAATTCTGTTATTTCTAAGGTACAGTATGAGCAAGAACATGCATATACACAATATATATAAATGCATGCCAGCTGATTACTTTGGTAGTGATGACATCACAGTATGAGACAGGGCATGGAGAGAGCCAAGATGAAAGCAAACCAGCTGTCAAATCCTGACATCCCATGACAGTGCTAAATCAAGAACACAAGCTGGATAGTGCCTTGATTGTTCGGTGGGGGAATTGGCATGGAGCAGTGACATGCTGGCTGCCACTATGGAAGGCCTGCTGGCATTGTGTGGATGAGCACTAGCACAGCCTTCCTCTTCAGCCACTGTGTAGAATTCAGGGCATCCCCAAAGTATCATGCAGGGTGCAGCTACATGTGTGCCATCCATGTCTGACGTATTGCTTCTAAGGATAAGTGGGAAAGCAGAGTCCAAGTGTCCTCACCAGCTTGTTGACAGCTGGAAAGGATTAGAGAGGTGTTAGGAAGACATATCCTAATTCCACCAGTGAGGCACAAGTTGGTTTTTTAAACCTCTGACATCTTTTGCTGCATCAACAGGTTGCTGAATCTACCAGCATCTATTCAGGCAGTTCTAAGACCACAGGGAATTGAACTGCTTTTTTGGAAGGCATGAGTTTCTAGCATTTACTGAAAACTTGTGGATGAAATCAGAAAAATCCTGACATTTCTAGAGAAGCAGTTAGAAACAAGAGACATAGGCACATTCGGTGCTGTTGTAGTCTGTCATTGTATTTAATGTAGTTCATAGTAAATGTATGTGTAAATACACATCTGTTAAGTAGTTTCTCTACTTATGATCCTAGGAGTTTTCTTGCTAAAATGAAGAAAATATTATTTTATATCACCTATATTTGCAAACCCATTGCAAAAGAAAGTTTTGTGGTAGCTTCTGTTAGTGCATCCAAAAAACCAAATATGAATACAGTTTATTCAAATACACCAAACACATTTGGTTGCACTGATGGAAATTACAAAACCTTTTAGAATGTCACTTTTTATTTGCTTGAATGGAAAGTAAACAAGCCCCTTGTTCACTCCCACCTCAAACAATAAGAATCTGGAAATTGTTTTAAAAGCTGGAAAACACCCATAGGAGATGCAAAATGGAGAAACAGAATTGTCAACTTTCCCGAATGATTAATTCTGGATTTTAAATTAGGCAAACAAAGTTTCATCTCAGATAATAATTTTCAGAAAATCACAACTAAATGAGAAGACAACTTTCCACCAGCCCAGCTGAATTTCTATTTTCATTTGTACTGCATGGTACCCTTTTCTGTGATTAATCCCAGAGGAGAACTCAGTGTGAAGCAGGTTATGGGAAAACAGTCAAATGAAACCAGTTTTACACCTTTAAAAACACAGCTGTTTTGCTGCACGAAGTGAAGGAAACAAGCACAGGATATTTGATGGCTGGACCTCTACCCCCATCAGCAAACAATGGCAGAGCTTAGGTTTGGGCTGAGGGGATGTGTGCTACCACACTTACTTTGGTAGAGACATGCAAGAATGTCTACATCCCAGGCTACAAATGGGAATAACTTGTCATCAGCCACTTCCACCGGTAGGAGAAGGTTTGTACTTCTTTTCTTACTGTGCATAACAGTTTTCCCTGCCAACAACTTCATTGATCAAGGTTTAAATGCAGGCAGGGAGCTGACATTTCCTGTCCTCTCTCCAGAAAGAGAAATGCTGGCTCTGCAACCTTATGAATGAAGGAAAAAAATAAAATCACCTTGCTCCCCTTCTGCAGAGCAGTCATTAACCTCTCTAACGAGGAAGGAGATACCTTTTTTAAGCCCCATGCCTGAGGGATTATACATGCAGTTATTCTTAATGTCAGCATTGATGTTTCTGAGTAAGTATGTACACTCCTGAAAACATAACCCAGCCGGGCAGAGGTTCTGACTCTGCAGATTTAAACCAAAAGAATGGAGGAGAACATAGGTTACAAAATAAAGTCCAAGCCAGCCCTGTTTATGATAAAAGAATATCTATATGTTTTCATTTGTAAAAATGAATTTCAAAGAATAAACATACATATGTATGTATAATATTGCATAAAAGCCAAAGGCTATTCACCAGTATTTTAATGTTGTGCCTTAAAAAAACCAACACTTTCCAGAGCCAGTCATGACTTTAATCCAGATCATGGCTGAAAATATTAAGGAAAGGATCACCACAGCAACAGTCACATCGCTCCTCTTCTGCAGAAGAAATGGAAAAACACTCAAACTTTGCCAATCTGAATAAATTATCCAGATTATCAGAACTGATGGAAATATGAAGGAAAGCTGTGTGTAATCAGCTCTTTGTGCTTGAGTGCCAGTGAGAGTATGCACATGCGTTAAATGGATTGCAGCCTGTTAAGTATGTATGTCAAAGGGGACAGCTATGAAAATATGCTCAAGAGAATTAAAAATGACCATGGTTATACCTTACTTGACTAGCAGATATCATGTGCAGTGCGGTGGTCACTGCAACACTGGGGGACTCCCATCCAGCTGCTGGGCTGGGCTCGGCTCATCTGCCTCTGGGGTCCTGGAGATGGGATGGAGAACATAGGCTCTCTCTTGGTCCTGCTTCAGTGTGAAGCCAGGAAATGGCTAACATGTTCACCCTGATTCAGAAGTGTAGACTCACTCTTACTTCAGACTGGCAGTTGTTTTCATGTTGGTCATAGTTTGCTTTGCCAAAGAAAATCGTCTCATTATTCAGGAAGGCAAAAAGCAGGGTAAAAGTGGGGAGAGGGGCAGGAGAGATGTCACTGCTCAACTTTACACACCTTGTGCAGGCATCTTCACTGGAAGACTCCTCTTACCAAGCTGCCTGTACGGTCAGTGAAGAGAGGCTGGTTTTTTAAGAGGCAACCCAAAGAAAGGACAAGTCATAGGATAGTAGGAATGATGTCAAGATCTTTAGCAAATTCAGAATGCATCAAAGACATCAAAGTCGTATTAGGGAAGCCCAAAAGCACATGACTTTTGAGCGCAGGAAGACAAGGTAAAGCTTGGAATGCTAGGCTGTGTCCTTCCTGGTTTTCTTGCCATTAGGAAGAGCACTTGTTCAGCTCTTTGTTGGTCTAGTACTAAACTCTGGATTGTCTGTCAGCCAGCAGGCTGCCATCCCTTTCTGGCTGGATTTCTAGCTAGAAATGGCCTTTGGTTTTTCTGGGATCACACATTTGAAATAAATAGTGTGTGTCTGGTTTGTGCCTTCAGCCTTTCATTCCTTCCAGGCTCCCAGATGTTTTGCTAAGGAGGTTCATGCTCCTGCAGAAAAAAAAAATCAGCCTATTCATAGAAGACTTGCTTATTTATTTTTTTTCAGTTCTTTGTAAGCCAGTGCAGACTCGGCTCAGTTAGATGAGCAAAGTAATCCCAGTGGTATCCTGGCCCCAACTGGAGCATCTACCAAATGGTGGGTCTAGCATATACTGCAGTGTTGATGCAGACTGAATTCCAGTAATGACCCATACCTGATGTAATATGACTGAAATTTGACTCAGATGACTGCTGTCAGAGGCATATGGGGCTTTCTCCTGTCTTGCAGTACGTGCTGTTCAGGGTCTTTGGATGCCAGTGGCAGAGGTATACATGAGAAAACAAGAAGATTGATCACAGCTGCAGAGCCTCTCTGGCTTTCACTGTCACTACGTCCAGCTTGTTGTAAAGAACAGTTTAGGGCAAAGTTGGTTGCTTTGCAATATCATGCTTTTCATATTTATTTATTTTTTTTTAATTTGAAGGATGCTGTGGGCTCTCTTTTCTGTCCTTTGATATTTACCATGTTGCTGTGCCCACTGTGGCTGCAAGGCTGGCAGTCTGCTGAATTGCAGAATCTTGCCACATGGCATGTGCTTTTGGGCTGGGTTTTGTAGTGGCTGACAGTGACACTGAACCATCGTAGTGGGGAAGAGCTAACAGCAGCAGCTGGAGTTAATGAATCCTACATCATCCAGAAACAGGGGTGGAAATCCCAGAGCTCAGGGGGTTTTCATGGAGGTCCGTGGCAGTCTTGTTGTGTGAGTGACTGAGAGAGATGAAAGCACATCTGGAAAGGCTGAGGAATACATTTGCACTAGAGGTTTCTTTGTGCTATATTTAATTAAGTGCTTGTGCGTTAGGATTTTTTTTTTCCCATCTCTTTTTAAAGTCTGCTTGCTTTTCTGGGTATGGAAAGACACGAGTGGTGCATATGGTTAGATGAATGTCTACTATGATTCTGTTATTGTGTGCTGGACCTTTAAAAATAAAGTGTTCCCTAGGCTGTACTCTAGGAGGGATTGCTATGCATCAATGCAAGATGGCCCTTACAGTGAGTTACATGCTTGTTTTTCTTTCATGTGATTGTTGTTTCTCTCCTTGCTTGTTTGATTTAATTTGAAACAAAAGCTATTCTGGTTGTAGGTAATTTTGATTTAGGTGTTCAGGAAATGGAACAGAATTAGGTTTGTGGAAGACATCACTAAGGAAATCCTACAAGAACAGCATGCTGCTTCACCCACCATCAAATCAAAGCCAGGTTTTGTCAGGATGACTCTTCTATACCACCCTGACCTACCTGTTAGGAGGACAGATTTTGAATTAAATGATAATCCACAACGATTTTCTTTTTCCTTCAAACTCTGTCCATCCAAACTAAGGCTCATATATTATACCCAACAGCCTGCTCTAGAAAGCTGAGCAGATTCTTGGCTGCAAAACTCCTATCTGTGTTCCTGATAATGTGATATCTAAGAAGCTACCGATTTCTTTAATCCAGATCTACTGGATGGAAGTCTCAAATATCAGGTTTATATCTAGACCAGCTGTTGGTCAGATGCTTCTGCTGTGTATATATTTTTGACGCAGAATCAGCTTGCTTGCATTATAATTTGGGATTTAGAGACTCAGCAGCCTGTAAACTGAACTCAGCCTCACAGAGTGCCTTCCTGGGGGGCTATTTTATTCTCCTTGTTGCACCTTCCTATCAAATGTGATGGGAAATCAATGATGAATAGGAGATCCCTAATCTCCATGGATACTTGTCCCTGCACGGTGTCAGAATCTGAGTTGGATGTTTACTTTCTCATATTTTACATACAATTTATTTGCTTAGGAAGGGGATGGGAAAGGATGAGGTTATTTGAGGTTGAAATAAAAAATGAGAGAAAGAAAATTTAGCAGTGGCTCTCAACTGGAGCTTCTGGGAAGCCTCCAGAGTCCTGTCCCATGTTTGCAACCCCTGAGCTTGTCATTGGCTCTCACGCTTTTTTCTGTGCTCACAGTAGGGTCTCAGGGGAGCACAGCTGTTGCAGCTGCTTGTAGACCAAAAGGTGACCTTTTGAGTAGCCGAGGAATGATGCATTATTTAGTGCATTCCTGGCTAAAATGGAAATGAAATGATTTCGTGAGCAGAATGATTTGTTTGTCCTTTCACTTGGATGCACCCTCTTTGCACCACACAACAGCGTAGCGTGCACATCACACCTCATGGTTTCTTCTGGGTAAAGCTTTTGATGAGACAGGTACTGCCCTTTGAAAAACACTGACTGTTAGCTTGAAAGACTTTACTATCCAGATGTAATAAACTTTGGTTTAGAGGTATTAAGTTTTCAAAACCTAATTTCTATTTAAATAAAGTGTAGGAATGACAGCTTCCCAGTGAAGTATATGTCTCTAGATTATCAGCTGATACTGGTATGTACCATAACCAGCTGTTATTTCAACATGAAGTATTTTACTTCTTTCAATTAATCAAAAGTCTCTTGGAAGGTACCATAGCCAGACATTCATTGTGGGGATGTTTAATGAATAGAATATTTGTCATTTGCATAAACAAGAGGCTTCAGCAGCTGCCTCCCAGTGATCTGTGATAACCAGGTACTTAGACACTGTGCATATCTGTTCAGTGAAGGAGGGAAGGCAGATGGGAACAGTTTTTCAGAATGTCTAAGTTTCCAACATGGTCTTTCAGACAGAGATTCAAAGAACCTGAATTTGGAGCCTACCTCTCCTGCTGACTGTGAATGAAGACTGCAGTATACTCTGCTGCAAGTCCATCTGCTCTTGAATTTTATAAATACATTTAAAAAGATTTACCTCATAGTGTTTTTCCTTTGAAGTTTCCAACACCATTTATGAAGGCTTGAAAGGATATTATTCATGTATTTCAGATTAAGAGAGCTGAATTGTCAAGGAAAAAACTGATTTGAGAATGGACAGTTTTGTCCAAGAGACAAGCATGTGGAAGGACCTGGGGGAAGATCTAGTCCTTACCAGGGATTTTACTGAGCTAAACAAACCTTGAAACATAGGAAGGAAAAGAAATCTGCACAAATGAAGAGGAACCCGGCAGATCATGCTATATCACTGGAGAGCCCAGTGGTAAAAATTCTCCATAAAATGATAGGTACCTGCTTCTATGGGTTTATTAGTAAAGGATTAGATGAGGTAAGGCAAGTAAAGAGGGATTTCATAAATCATCAAATCACAGAATGGTTTGGATTGGAAGAGACCTTAAAGATCATCTAGTTCCAAGCTCTCAGCCATGGGCGGGGACACCTTCCACTAGACCAGGTTGCTCAGCACCTCATCCAACCTGGCTTGAGCACTGCCACAGATGGGGCAGCCACATCTTCTCTGGGCAACCTGTTCCAGTGTCTCACCACCCTGACAGTAGAGAACTTCTTCCAGTGTTTGGCATTGCTTAATTGTTACAACACGCAGCACAAGATGACAAAAAAAATACCTTTCTACTCAGAAGATAAAATGCCTTGAAAAATAAACGAATGAAACACAGCTCTGTGGTTTCTAGGATGCCAGTTACTTAAAATGGACATGAACTGGAGAAGCACAAACACCTGAGCAGCTTTAAGACATTTCTATGGCATATTCTTAACGACTCTGAGCACTAATTTCCATCTATGGTGTCTGCTCATCCTATTGCAGCACCCTTCAAACAAGTATCCCCTGCAAGATCCAACAGATGTGGTCTGAGAGAAGAGCTGAGCACAAGCCGGTAAGCATTCACTGTAGGGAGTTCTAAGTGCTGTGGGATTTAGTCAAACAGCACAGTATAAGCTTTTACTATGACTCATCTAGTGTAAAACTAGTGCTAAGTATTGTACATAATTAAGACAACATTATTACAGTGCGATAGCACTTCTTTTTTTGGCATGGTTAAAGTCTTGAAAAGGTGTAATGTTTTCAGCTTTCAGAGCTGTGAAGAAGATGAAGAATTCTGATGGGAGTTCATTCCGAAAAATATCATGACTACAGTGAGTTTAGATCATAATTTGCGTTATTCCTGAAGCTCTGCATGTATATTTCAGTCATCTTCATGGAAGGTTGTGGTTTTGCTGAAAATAAACACAACCTTAAAGTAGCATTCATTAGATAAGACATGCAGCAGTGGCCTTTCTAGACATTCCAACGGTTTGCTGATTTTTATCTCCAGAAATCACTTATTTTATTTTGAGCCGCATTCTTAAAGAGGTATAATTGGTATTTCAAATACTGGACGCAAGAAATGACATTTACCATTGAATGCAATAGAAAATGTTGGCAACAGTGGTGTTAGAGAGCTATAGATTCAACATTTGAATATGATTGTCTGCAGGTATGGAACAGAAGTATTAGGTAGGCAATGGCCTTCTCCATGGGAAAAGTTAAACAAATAGGTCATTACAACTTCTCCCAACTTTTTATTTCAGATTTCAGCAAATCAACTCTGATTTTTATAAAAGCATGTTCTTGATCAGAATTTATAGTAGTATAATGCAAAAAAATCAGCTAATTGGTTGTTCAAAAATAATTTATTCAGGGTTACTTTTTTCTCATTATCCTGAACTAGTAACTGGTTTTTATGATGTCATTCATTAGCTGTCTGACTTGAAAGCAAGAGGTGGGAAAGCAGACTTCAAGATGGTGACATGGACCTTTTTAAGGAACAGGACTTTGGATGAACTCATTTCTATACGTATTCCAGTGGATGCTTTTGATGCATGTTTATGCTCTCACTTAAAAATACATTGTCAATTTCTTCAAGCTAATGTTACTCCCCCTTTTCTTATCATTTCCTAACATGCTGCTTCCACCCCATTTTCATGCACATCTCCAGGGAATTATCCAAGTTACGGGGACTGCAGTGTTTCAGGATGAATCCCAGATAAAAAAGTCTCTTAAGACATCTGAGCCACAGCCAGTGAGCCCCTTCTTTTTGTGTGAGTTGAACAAACCATAATTTTTTACAAGTCTGAAGATTAAAAATTCCAAGGACCTTTCTGAGAAAATGATCATATAATATAAGAGATGGATCGATCAATTCCTGTTTTGTTTGCACTGCTGTTTTCCGGATGAGTTTCCAACCTATTAGTGAAGTAGTAAGTGCTCCCCTAGCAGCCAATCATTGATGTTTTGAAAGTAAATCAAAAGCTGTACAAGGTTGTTGAAGAAAAAGTCTTGAAAGCAAAAGAGTGAAAGATCATACCATTCTTATGAGGCTGCAAAAGCTTGTGAAGATTAGAGCTGAGAGTGATGGGTCAGAGAGAGACCAAAGAGTCAAGGAGAATGTATCTGCCTGCAGAGCTTTGCCCTAACATGCCTCCTTTCAGGCTTACAGCCTAAAATTTTACAGCGGTTGACCTGTTAGGGGCACACAACCAGTGTGGGAGAGGATGGATCAGCAGCAGATGGAGAGGGCATCTGTTGACTATGGTTATTACCTTGATCTTTGTATAACTTTGACAGAATGTACACAGCCTCTGGACACTCAAGACAAATACTGTGCACGCCTGTTCTTTGTAATATAGTGGTTTAACACTAGCTGAGGAGCCAGGGACCTTGCTGTGAGTGCTGGAGTTATCCTGGTGCAGTCTCAGCTGATCTGACTTATCTTTACTCCAACCATGAGCTTACTACAACCACAAAGGGAAAAGTATTTGTATTCCACTGTGCACATTGACAGCAATATTGTGGGTGCAGCGGAGCACTATAGAAAGTATATGAAGCATTTAGAAGGCATTAATTTTGGCTCACAATCTTTTTCAAACCACGCTGCAGAAGGTTATAGTGGGAATAGCAAAGGAAAGAACTTGCAGACTTCACAAAAATCAAAGCATGCAGCTTGTGCTGGCCTGGTATATTTGGCACACATCTGTGATTATGAGATTACTTTTAAATTGCTTTTGAACTTCATCTGGATAACGATTCATCCTTTCAATTTCCTTTCTCCCTCCAGAACACCCACTATTAACAAACCAACCAGTTATGATATTTTACAATCCATATTTGAACCTACTTCTCAAAACATTGCACACTTCTTTAAATATGCAATTACTCAGCTCATATGCACAAAGATAAGGTCAGTCTTGGGACTTAAAGATGGATCAACAACCCAGTTTGTCAACCATCCTTGAAACAAGCCAGAAGCAGTTGCACTAGAGACTTGTCGAGCTGCAACATCATGTTGCAGAAGTGCAACATCAACAGGCAGCTTCAGTGTTTCTGTACAAACAGATATTATACAGCCTTGATTTGTCTGAGCTGAGCCTGTTACAGAACTCAGGCATATGCCTAAAGATGGAATTACTTACAAAACTGAAGCTAAGATGTGCTTAAGTGTTTTGTTGTGTATGGGCCTACACACTACATCTGTGTTTGTATTAAGATGAAAATCTGTTCTACAAGACATTCAAGTGTTTTAAAATGTATTTTTGTTCTGAACTGGAACAGGAAGTTTTACCCTGATATGAAATTTAGGAAATCTTTAATTCTAGAAACCTTGTAATTGAGCGTACTTGAATCATAGTGTGTCAGTAATGTTGAAACTCTTTGTGGTATTAAGATTGAAACATTGCATGTCCACATATGTTACTAAATTAATTAGAACCAACTGTGAACTAAGCATGCTGGGATTGCCTGGGTTGTGTATTACCCACACCCTGGCTGCAGGAACAGCTCTGATGCTAAAACCTGCTCAGCCCAAATGGCTTTATGTAGGGATATTTCAAATGTATTTTTTGACATGAGTCCTTCAGGGATGCTGGGCATAGACTCTGTGCTTGTGATTGTAGGTGGTTTGGGTCTTCCTGGGCTTATCGATTCTGGCCTTGGTTTATCCAAGACAACTCCTTGCTGTCCAGGAGCCATGGTAGTTTGGGCACAGCACAAATGGATGACCTTATTTGTATATGATGCTGTGTGCGACAAGCGAGCCCCTCTGGAGCTGTGAGGTGCAACTTTGCAGCAGCCAGTCTTGGTGCAAGACTGAGCTGCAGCTACTTAAATTCAAGTTGTGTCTTTGCAGAGACTTTAAGATTCCCTTCCCTGAGTTTCCCAAGCCTCTCCTGCCATAAACATCCCAGCTCAGCTTCTCTCTTACTCTTCCTGTAAGAAACTAGGGCATCCCTTTGTACACAACCAACTGAATGCTTTGGATTCAGATGTCAGCAAGAATAGGAGTGGGAACCTGGGTTGTATGTTCATAAGAGGCAGTACAGTTGCTTTCTTATTTTGCTGCAGTTACTACATGCACAGTTATATTTCTGAGGAAGCAAAAAGCCTTCACAGAAGAGTACAAAAAAAAAACAGGCATGTGTTTTCCCAAGCCTGAACTCATGAGCTTGTATGTGCTTTACTGTAATCTGACTCTTCTTGTAAGAAATAGATTTTACGTAATTGGCAGTGGCAGCCACATATACTGAGAGAAAAACTGTGTACACTGTGTATCATTGATAATGACTTGCAGCCAAACCCTCCATAAAAGTAAAGGATAATTTAGCACTTGAAAGCCAGGCCTTAAAACAAAAATAAAATGTTTTTCGTTTTCTGTGCCTAGGCTGGGATTCATCTCACCTCACTGTAGACACTGGCAGCATAGACACATATGGTAGGACCCATCACCAAGCTCCCTTTGCAGTCAATACAGGGAACAGGCACTTTTTAGGCCATGATTCATCTGACCTATTTACATGTCTGCTGTAGGAGGAGATGAATCACTGCCTAGACTAGATCTGTGCGGAGGATAAAGGGAGCCTAAGATGGCTAGCTCAGATGTAGATGCATATACAAATCTACAGTTTGAATTTAGGCTTGCAGTTTGGAACAACAATTTTTCAGAGAAGAGTTAAATTTCCTAAGCCACATTTTCCTAGCAGAATGTGTGTATGAATATATATATGGGTTTTTTTCTTCCTGCAATAGAAACATTTGCAACAATATATTTTGAAAACTAGCCTTATATCCCCATCTCCAAATGTTCTACCATCTGAAGATCTACCATTTTATCTCTCTCTGCCTCTGTCCCTCTTTCACACATACAGACATGTGTACCCATGCCATGCTTCAGAGCTGGGCCTCCTGAATTTTCAGCAGTAACTCAAAATACACTTCTCTGTGTGTGGCAGCCAGAGCTGTTGCACACAGATAGATATATTATCTGGAGAGTTTGTTTGTTTGTTTGGGTTTTTGTTGGGTTTGTGGTTTTGTGTTTTTAAGTGTAAGAAAGCATGTAAACAAAACCATTAAATGAACATTCCTGGAATTTGCTTATGTTTAAAAGTAATAATTTTTATTCATGTTTTCTGCTAGAATTTGCTCTACTCTGCCTGCAGCCTTGGTGAGGCAGGCCATCACAGGAATTAAGTTTCTGGGAGACAAGCACTGATGCAGAGGAAGCGGGAAGACAGACTTGATCATCTGAAAAAGGGTTGCAAGTTCTTGAGTGAAGCTCTGGGAAGACAAGAGAAAGGTAATGTATATTATGTATAGAAGGTGAGAGCTGAAAGTATCTCATGTGCTGATTGAGGATGATGTCCTCACAGGTACACTAGTGCACATGCCGCTCTATAATGTCTCAGTGCATCTGGATATCCATTGACACTGCAAATGACAAAAAAGTAATATTTAAAAAATATTTATTTTAAAAAAGGAAGAAAGGAAACCACCCTTTTTTCAGAGCTTTACAATGCTCATCTGGTGCTGAGCAGTGCTTGGTGTAGCTACAATAGTGGTAGGCAAAATCACACCCACATCCAGCCATTGGCACACAACACAGCAACCAGTGTATGTAAGCACCTGCTTGATAAGTTTGCTTGTGACAGTTCTTGGCACGCCCTCTCCTCTGGCTGTACAGCTTTACCAACACTTGTGTTTTGTGGGATTTTTTATCTTTTCCCCCATGCGCTCATGTCTGCCATGGGAAGACTTGGAACAGGGTAGCACTGGTGCTGGCAACAACAGGAAACTACATTTTGGATAACCCTTTATGGTGCAAGCTTTGCAGCCATTTAAGGGCTTTTCTGTGGGGATTGGGAGGAAGGGCTCTCCATCATCCAAAGTCCGTATCAGAGGGAAGGTTGCCCATGATTGCAAAGGTCTTTGACAAAGGCCAGGAGCGTCTGAAGGCCACCTCTGAAAAATGAGCATGGGCTTATGGTTTCCCACAGAATACAGTGCAGAAGCAGCTTGAAGAAGAAAGAGTGCTCCTTCACCGGTCATCCCAGTGCATCATTCATTAAATATAACACCCTACAGGAAAACCAGGGCTGTGTTCTCTCTGCCCCCTCCTGCATCAGCCCTGACGTCAGTACTTTCGAATCATGGAGTCAAATTAAGGCCAGTGCAGCCTAATAGGCAAGGGAGAGCAAATGCTAAGCAGTCCAGGTAATGAGAAATACCTGCCATCTGGATCTGTCATAAGCACGAATTTACATCACTTCCCTCAAAATAAATAGATTACCGCATGGGGAACATTACTTTCCTTGGATGCAGCACTCCCCTACTGCCCAAAATGTTGGCCTCTCTGCTTTCTGTGTGATTGGTGGCTTCTGCCAAAAGCCCCGGAGAGATATGCATGTGCATGGGAGGCATCTGCAACCACTGGCTGTTCAAGGGAAATGGCTGGAGTGGGATCTGTTCGGCTGCATCCGCTTGCTCCCTTCCTCGCTCTGATGGAAAGTTTTCCTCCCAGCTCTGACAGCACTGCAGCCACTTGGGGAAGCATGTGACTTCCTCGGGAGACGGCATTTCTTATTTGTGTTGCAGGCCTCCAGCAGGCATGGCACCAAGGCAATATTTATATCAGTTTTTGTAACATCTTTGCAGCAGCTGCAGTTTTGGGAACTGAAGTGCTGGCTGGAAGTGGAGAGAATGGCACAAAGCACACCATGCCACGTAGAACTCAGGGTGGAAGGGGGAAAAAAAGGAGGAAAGAGAGAAAATCATCAACCAGACTCCTCCTCTAGAAAGCTCATTGTGTTCCTGTGTGCCAGGTGTGCCACTTGCCCTCCAGACGGTTGCCACAGGGCCCATCTGTGTACGACTGAATCAGTAGAAATTGCAGCTCAGGATGACTGAAATGGGACCAGATCTTTCCCCGCAGGGTGTTCGTGTTCCTGGGGACACAGGGTAGGGGAAGGGGAGTCCCCTGGCCGGGTGATTTTCTGTGCTACATGCCTAACAGCTCACTCGGGGTGGTCGGGAAGAGCTCCAGCCCTTTGGCTATGAGACAGTGTAGTATAACCCTCCTGTGCAGATAGCAAGGCTGCCCAGTGCCGTGCCTTGGCAATCAGCCTTACCGGGCCCATCAGCCTGGCTGCAATGCCATGCTGGTGCATCCATGCTGCCCTCAATTCCCTAGCTGGTATTTCTGCCCCATGCTACGCAGGTGTCCCAGCTTTAGCGAGCTACCTCTCTGTGCTGGGCAATCCCCAGGGTGATAGGATGGGGGGGGCTGTCTTCCAGATGATTAACTTGCTGCTTCCCATTAGAGGACTGTGACACAATTCTTTCTACTTGTGCCTCCTGGCTTGATTTCAATGGTGTTAAGCCAGTAGATATTTGAGGCTTCACTATTGCTATAGGCCAGGAAGTTGCAGCTGGCTAAAAGAGAGTGGAGACCTCTTCACTGTGTCTCACTTTTTTATCTACCCTCCAGCTGAGGCAAGTAAGTGCCCATGGCAGGTTCCATGTGTGTAAAGGGGTCTCTCCGCTACCCATGCATGCTCTTTGTAGGTGCCTTGTACCTCTGCTGCCAAAAACCAGTGGCTGGCAGGAGAGTGGTCCTGAATTCTTCCCTGTACACTACTTGTTCTCTGTGCCATTCCATTGGTCTGTGGAATTATGTCTGACAGAGAAGGTATCACACATCCCCAGTTATCTTAGAGCTTAGTGGATCTGAGCAAAGTTGAAATGGAACTAAAATGTTTCCACCAGACTGCTCCAGACTCCAGTTATTATGAGATGCACTTTTTATCGTGGGCAAGAGCTGAAGGTCATTTGCCTTAAACATAGTTGTTTAGTGCAAAATACCTTCACTTTCTGAGCTACACAGGGTCCCAAGAAAAAGTTCCTCATTGCTGGGCTACCAACAAGCGCTTTGCGTCCATATGCCCCACAGTCCTCTGAAAGGACTGCCATGGGGCAAAAGGCAAGGGAACCATCACTGTCATCTGCCTGGGAGCGCAATAAAAACCAGCACTTGAACTTGCACTGCAGGCAGCCTGACGTAGAGACACCATTAAAAACTGTTAATATGGTGAGCATGGCTCCTTGGGCTGTGTCCTTCAGAAAACTCCCTCCACACTTCCAGTTCCTAAGCCCTTGTGCCATGAGCAGTCCTACTCTATCTCACTAAGAACTGAAACCTCGGTGCTCAAGCTGTTTCCTCAGCTCAAGCTGTTTCCTTTGCCCAAGCACTCTGAAATGCTCCTGGTGAGCAGGGCTGGGGTAAGACAAGCAAAGAGAGGGAGGGAGTAAGCAAAGACATGCCAGCAGCCGCAACAGATCCTCAGAGGTGGTACGAAGGGGAGGGCTTGACAGCCCTTTTGGCACTGTCCTATTGCAACAGGAGGGAGGAGGATATACAGAGGTTACTTAAAAGCCCCCAACATTTTCAGGCTTCTATTGCACTTCAGAAATTCTGCAAGGGAGAAGGGAAAAAAAAAAGACTATCTGAAAAGAAGGTACCCCTGCTAACTTAAAAACTTCCTTTAGGAGCTCACTGCTGTTAAATAATTGCCACATTTGAACTGCTGTTTTCAGGAGCTTTGGGAAGAAGTTGAGTACTCATCCATGAATATTTTCTTAGAAGGATGGCATGGCTTTTTCATTGCTACATGCTTACACTGAAATAGATGTGAAAGCAGTTTTGACTAGCTCAAAGAGAAGTCTCTGATCAGCCTACATCTGAAAATTCCCTTAAGATTGTTAGTGGGAGAGAAATAAGTGGATAAGTGCTTTTTTCTTCCTCCCTCACCCCTCCCCCCCTTTTCTCTCCTCTCTTTTTTTCTTTCCCACTTTCCCATCTTCTCCCTCTCTCTCTCAAAAGTGGATTCTCTAGATGCAGGATTTAGCCCTTTAGATATCGGTTGTTTGTGTGCATAGGGACTAAAATACAGTTCTCCAGTAATCATCCACAGACTGTTGTAGGCTGTAGTATCTGGGATGGTTGCAGTATAACTTTGAATGTCATTTTTATTAGCAGAGATAGTATGTGATACGCTTTCTGGAAATATAATTTGCTACTTTGGATTCAATAATGCTGTTTTGGAGGGTGGGAAAGTGAATGATTTTCCAGTTCTGTCACCTAAAACTCCCTGATGTTCTTAATGCCTTGCTTCTTCCTGGCAAATACTTCTGTGAGGCTTCCGTCTCCTTCTTGTGCCCCTCTTCTTCTCTAATTCATATATTATGACCAACACAAAATGCCTTCCAATCCTTACAGACCTGTGCTCCATCATTACACTGATAGTTTTCTGCCTCGCAGTTTTTGTTTAGGTAATTTTAAAAATGTGCAGCTCACTGGTACCCCACACTGTTTCTGGTTTCTCCCATCTTACATGTGCCATGCTGGCTCATGTTTGCTTTTTCCATGCACTCTTTCTTTCTTTCATGGTGTTACATTTTTTAATGCAGGATGTCTGAAACAACGAGCACTAGTGAGGAAAAGAAGAAACCTCCTCTGAACGGGAGACGAGCCATCCCATCAAACAACTCCAATGAGGAAGAAAATGAGGTCCCAGAGATAGAGGCTTTTGGATTGATGCCTAGAGGATTTAATCCGAAAGGTATGGTGTACAATTAACCCATGAGCCTATTTTTACATCTTCAAACTCACCTCTGGCCAGCTCTGTGAATTAAAACCAAACCACTTTTTTTCCTTACATGTCTTGATCTCAGATAGCTTTTATTGCTGCTCATGAGAAAACTAGCTAAAAACAGCTCCCTTCTTAATGGCCCCTCTGGTTTGTATGGCCTTAAACTGGCTGTGAAACTACTGCAAAATACTGGCTGGCAGGGAAAACTTGTGATAGATGTTCCGCTCACTCCTAAAAATAATGTGAAATTGAAAGGAATCTTCATAGTTTTAATTTTTCTCTTGTGAAAAGTGTTTCAATCCTTTGACTGGGGAGGCAAAGCAATATCATTGTAGGGGATGGGTAAATCAAACCACATTCTCAGCATTGATTCTTTGGAGTGAAGCTGAATAAAAGTAGGGAAGATTTGGTTTAAAAGAAATCTCCTGAGGGAGTCACCAGCCAAACGACATTAATTTCTTGGCCTATTTGAAATGAACAGCAGAACTTGTTGAACATCGCAACTCAAGTTAGCCAGATTTAATACTACTTAATACTCACATGGGACTTTTCATCCAGTGTTGAAAGAGTGCTTAATAAATGTAGACAAGCATTAATTACTGCATTTTATACAATGGAAAACAGGCACTTTTAAGTGACAAGTTCAAATTTCTATTGCAAAACATTATCTCTGTAATCCTAATCATGTGCCTTAAACACACATCCCCCCCATTTTAATACACACTCCTTTCTTTAAAAAGCATTTCTTTTTAAAAATGCCTGAGCAAACCACCTGGCATGTAAAGACTGTAGAAATTTTGCTTGAACCTTTTCTAACAACCCTGTAGCTCTGGGGCAAGTATGTGTGTTTAAATTGTCAAATGTAATGCAGTACAGGTCCTGACTAGACATCATTTCAAATCCAATATGTTCCTATAATCTGGGGATGTGTAAGTGTGGGATACCTTATAAGGAATGCAGCCTGTAGCTAAAGCCCACCAGTACCAGAAGAAAGATTCCTATTCCTTTTTGATGTGCTTCATATGATGCTTTGAATGAAGTGCAGTGCTGGTGGGTGGAAGCCTCTTGCTTTTCAGAAATGCAATGGAAATGTAGAAATGTCAGGTCAAGTGAGTTGAGGTTGGAGCCTAACGTGCTTACGGTGATGCTGCTGGTGAGAAAAACAGCCCTTGTCCAAAGCCAGGGTTTACATGGCCATAGGATAAACCTGGCTATGGAACTGGTATGACTGAAAAATAAATTTGTATATGACAGCAAAGTTTTTTTTGTAGAGCTAGACCAGCTCTGCTGTGCAGTTCAGCTCTGTAATGTTTGTAGCAACAACATAAAATGGGTGATCTGAAGGGAAGGGACAGCAACAGTGTTCCTGTTTCAGTGCACATCAGCAGTGATCTAAGCCTTTGATACCAGCTGATGTAAGTAAGGTCCCTGGACGCACTCTTTTGAGCAGGATGCAAAGTCACCTGCCAGACCATATTAAAGGTTTATAGCCTAGTGGAGCTCAGACTAGGACTTACATTCAGGAGCTAATCCTGCTCAGAGCACTCACAGTGTTGTGCTTGAGGGATAAAGTGAGTGCAGGGAGAGCAGGAGCAATGGAGTATGATGGGGCTCTAGTGCCACAGGCACATCCTTGCGGAGAACTTCTTGTGTCACGTCCTTCCCCTTCTGCACATCTCTATGTTTCTGTGTTGTCCACATTTTTTGTAGTGGTTTCCATACGTCATTGCCACTACACACTGAACACAGCATGCAAAATCCCTGGTGTTGCAATTGAGGAGTTTCCTAGCCTTTGGTGTAGGATAAGACACCTGCAGTAAACATCCAAACATCACTGTTTTCACATGTGCCAGACTGTATTTAACACAGAGCCATCCAGTGAGTGGAGGTGAAGGCTCAGGCTGTCCAGAGAGGCAATGGGTGTCACTTCCAGGGTGATCTGTAGCCTTGTCTGGCTGCAGCAACCAGCCACCAACTGACCATAATAACAGGTTACATACCAAGCTCACTTCATTTAGATGACTAAATTTAACTGAATCCTTCCCTTGATCAGTGTAGGTGTCTACAGTTGAGCTAGTCACCCTCGTTTCCCTTGACAGCCAACAGAGAGAAGCAGGCATTTTTAGGGTGTGATTCATTTGACCTATTTTAGCTACTACTCCAGGATGAGGTAAAACCTTGTGCTTGACTAGCTCTCTGCTGGCACCCACTTCTACTCCTCTGAATCACACCCAGAGCGAGCAGTAGATGCTGCCAGGGACCACTGCCTCCCCAGCCGGGTCAGTGGGCTGCCTGCTGCTGGAGCCCGGCTTGCTTGCAGGAGGAGATGCTTAGTGAGGAGGATGCTCAGCCCCCGAGTGCTTCTTTATCAAGAAACCTGTATCTCCATAAGCATGCCTGTGCCATGTCCTCCCCCTGGCTCTTCCTCGCCAGCTCATCTCACTGCAATGTGTTACGAGTGGGCCTGGTGCTTACAGCCGCTTGGTGGGAGGACACAGCCCTCCGGCCCCACAGTCTGCAAGCTCCCCACGCACCCTCCTTTGCAAAGTTTGGCAACTTATCAAGGAATCATGCTTCCCCTGTTAGCAGAGTGATGGGCACCTCCTTAGGAAACTCACGCTATTGGATTTGTAATCTAGAGCCCTTTCTCTCTGGACCTCCAAAAAAACCTGATGTTTGAAAGATATTCTTGTTATTCATACAAACAACTCAAACTTGTCATTTATTTTCATGCAAGCTTAACATTGCAAGAGATTTGAGAAAACATCAGACTGCTGCCTTCTGTGCAGCAAACCTGCTTGCACTAAACAGCAGACCAGTCTAAGGTAAACCATCATATGGACCTGTCTTCAAAGGGGGTCTTGATGATGACCCATTGTGAGGGACAGATGCCACATCTGTCCCTCACAAACAGATGAGCATAGACTGTAGCCTTCATTTTGATTGCGCCCTGGTGATGATGTTAGCACTACCCTGTTAGATTTTGTCCTCTGTTATTACCATTAGTGTAATTCACATAGGTATAATCACAGGTTATATTCACCTGGCAAGCTCAACATACATTCTAACACTGCGTGCAAGTGGACTGTGTTGTCCACAGTTGCATATGGTTGTATTTTAACAGGAGCCATGTAAGTCCTGAGATGAAATGCCACAAATGGTGAACTGAAGACCAAGGGTGGCTCAGCTTTACAGTTCCTTGAAGGATTAATGTGAAGGAACGGCTAGGTCACTATTGCCTTTTATTTCAGAACATGAGATGAAAATACGACAAACCCTCAAATCCATTTGTATGCTTCCTCAGAAGGAGGGGGAGACTGAGCAAAACTTACCAATAGCTTCACCCCTCACAGAGCCCCAAGACATGCAGCTTTTTCATGCAGTGCTTGCAGCCTCAGAGGGGTTGAGACACATAAGGGTAGAGCCTCTTCCTTGCCCTCATTTTACCCACCCTCAGGAAATCCCCACCTCATGAAATTTGATTGTTAGCTTTGTCATCATTATTGTGAGCGATCATCGATTTTTTTTTGCAGGGAGAGAGGCAAAGCATGCCCCACTTCACAAAGGGGCAATGAGAATGATTTCTGAGCAAAATGCATTTAACATTTCACCAAGAGCCATCTCTGTAACTGCAGCCAGTGCTAAAGCCAGCGAGGACATACAAAGGTTACTCCAGAAGCCTGGTGAATTGAGCAGAGAATAACAATAACATTACCATGAGACTTTAAGCCTGGCTCAGGATTGAATGCCATTGCAGCCTTTCCTCAGGTTAAGATTAGCAGGATGGTTTGGGCTTCAGTTGCCCAGGACTTTTTCCACAAAAAAGATCTTTATCTTGCTGTGTCCTTGGGCATTTTCCTTTTCTTCTGTTTCCCAAAGGGCTGGGCAAGGCAGCTGTTGGTGATAATGGGCAAGCAGGACCTGCTCCTGCTGCCCTTATTTTTCCATCTCCAGTTATCTGTAGCCCAGAGCACAGGCTGGGTGGCTTGGTTGGAACATGAGAAAGATCATGTTGGTGTCCAGGGGAGCTGCTGCCTGCAGGGCTCTGCTGATGTCTTGAATGCACCCCTGCAGAATGCCTGCTTCCCAGAAAGAGTTGCTTTGCTGCTTGTGCAGAGCTGGCAACTATGCAGTGTTCCCTGCCCTCAAGGAAACACAGTGTGCAAAGCTGTTTTCTGAGCTTCCCTAAAATTGGGTTGTGCTCAGCCCTCAGTGACTTGAATATCCAATTCATTCACTGAGCACATAATTTCTGCTCACAGTGTACTCAGTATAAGGCCAAATTAACCACCATCATGAGTACACACAGCCCCACCAGCTGCTGTAAATGGGCACCTCTTTTTGCCAGGCATGAGTTTGGCTCTGTTGCCATCGGTGTAAAATGCAAAAATTGCCCAGTTTCTAACTGTCAGCACCTGGAGAGACAAGCTGAGAGCTGCAAATCAAGCTTTACTCTTCTGTATCACTCCTGGTGGTGAGCAGTAAAGGTCATCCTGGCAGAGGTTTTGTGACTCTCTGTCTGCCCAAGCATGTAGGCAAAAGAATGATATTCCTTTTCATGTGGTTGCTTGTTGTGTGTGAAGACTCTCATTGTGGAGATTCTTGGTACAGTACAGTTGTGTAGCTCATGATGACTGAAAGTGCCTTTGGCTATCCCAGTGCCAATACTGGACGTTAGCTGAGCAGACTATCTTCTAGTAGTGGTAGGTTTTTAGACAGCCCTAATTTGAACAGAGTGAAGATTTGCTCATACATGTTACAGGTACTTACTGCTGTTTGCCTATAACTTTATGCTGTAATTATATGTTGTAATGTTATATTTAGTTTTCATAAGAAGACACTAATAGAGTGGAGGTGTACTAAGAAGCTGAGTCTAGACACACACAGTACATCAAAACCTTATTTAATACAGATAGTCCAAGCTCTTAGCTAAATGGAAGATCATCAACTGTCTCTGAGGCTCTTCAGCACTCGATAGTGGTAGTGCTTTGCAAAAGTTAATGTATCTAAGTGTCACAAAACCCCTATGAATCTGCATTTTGCAAATGGAGGGCCACAAGAAGTGAGACAAGAAGGCACAACTGTCAAGGCCCACAGACTGCTCTGGTTAAACTTATGAAAAGGAGGCCCAGACTTGCAGAAAGCTGATGTCAAAGGAATGTCCATCTTGAAGACATTCAGGTTTCCACCCACAGGAACCCTTTAATTCTTCAATTGCTTTTGTCATTCCCTAGAAGCCTTGCAACCTCTGTGAAAATGACAAGTGGGCAGACAAGTGTCAGTCCATAAGTCTCTTGCTCACACAGGAAAATGCAAGTCCCAAATAGATGCAGTGTGTTCTGTCTCACAGTATTCCTTGATAAGGCAATGCTGAGGAGGGGTAGGACAGGGCCTTAACAATGTTGATATCAATGTTAATATTCCAATATACTGAATCCTTCCCTCTCTGCTCATTTACATGTCTCTGCAGATTACCTGCGTGCTGTGGACATTCATATGTTCAAGGAGCCCCACGAGATCAACAAGCAGCAGCACCACACTGACAGGTACTACAGCCCCAAGCTGATAGTGCGTCGGGGACAGACTTTCCAAATCCAGATTGACTTCAACCGACCCTACAAGCCAGAGACAGACCAATTCTGGCTGGAGTACTTGATAGGTAAGTGCCTGGCAAAGGCTGTGTCATATCAGCAAAGTAGGGTTGAAGATTCTCTTATAAACAGGAACACAGCAGTAGTTAATGGCTATCACAATTGATAAATAAAAAAACTCCAGTCTTAACTATAGGCAAGGAACTGCTTTTCTAAATGGGGTCTGAATCCTCACTCAAGAAAATCAGCAGGAATGCTTGTGAGAGAAGCAGGAGCAGTCTTTGCAACCTTCTGTTTAGCAATAAGCTGTACTTCATTGAGCTTAAAGACTTACCCCTGGTTAATGCTATATGTCAACGCTGAAAGGTAGATGGAACAGAAAACATATTTTTTTAGTGGTTAGGAGATGTACAGAGGACAAGTCTGTGGTCTGAGGTGGAAGAGATGACTGCGTAAGAGTTAGGATAACAAAATGTTGAGTACACAAGGCAGGGAAATTACACAGACTAGAAGAATAGGAAGCCCTGCAACTTTGCAGACTACATTTACAGCCAACTTGGTAACAAGGGAGAAGGTTCAGAGACTGTAGCTTTGGGCCAGAGATTTACTCAGGGCCACATCAGAGACTTCCTTGATTTCCTGCAAAAAGGGCAAGAGAGTGTTTTTCCTCTCACTGAGATATTTTTGACAGGCCTTAATGTATCTGTTGGCTTATGAAGATCAGCACTAGAGAAGGGGATAAAACAAGTGATGGAGTGGAGCTTCCTGCTGTGCTCCAAAGATGGCCACATCAAACGCTGCTCCCTACATCACAGCTCTGGGAAAGCCCCTGCTTCATCTAGAGTTATCTAGGAGTTTCTGTGTTAAGACATCAATGTTCTCCTTATAAAGTCTTTAAAGTAGGTTTGAATTGATGTTTTAATTTACTTTCCTGAGAGATGCAGTTCCAAAATTTGTAACATTGATTTTTTTTTCCACCGCTGAATTATGATGATGTGGCCATTTATTGCATTTGTTGCCTTTTAAAGCTGGATGGGCATTTATCTCTTAAACATATGTGCAGTGAAAAGGTTACTGTCTGCACATTTTTTTTTATGAATTTTCATGGATTTTTGGTTTTTTTTTTTTTTTTTTTTTTTGTCTCTTCTTTTAAATTTAAATTAGGGTTGGGAGGCATATTATGACAGTCCAGTGAATGATTGGCTGAACAGCCACAAGTGCCTTTAAAAATTTAATATGCATAAATATCATTAGTTCTTTTGGGATTTAATTAAATTCAAGACTCTTCCCTTAATCTTTATATGTTTAAAACAAACAGCTGTATACAGAAGAAGTGGAAAATGGAACATTTGTTTTTTATTGCATCGTGTGCAGTTTGCATTTGGTTTACTCAGTTATTCTATATTGGAAGAAGAAATTTAACACTTGTTTTAATGTTGCACAGTCCACTTAAGAGGACATACTCACTTATTTTCCTGTTGCTCTTTCCTAACACATCTGTATATAGTCTGTACCTTGAATCTCCAAACATGGATAAAAATCTCCTCATCCTGAGACACAGTAGGAATGGGGTAAAATGCAACCCATGTCTGGAGTCAGCTTTGAGCTGTGCCTGATTTCCCCTTACCATTCTTCAGTGTTGCTGTCCTTCCTGTGAAATGAGAATGGCAATGCTGGTGTCCCATGTGTGGTGGTTGACAATCATCTGAATGGAAGTGCTACTTATACAGGACAGTATACATTACTCTCCCTGCTTTTTAAGCTTCTGCTTCTGTGAGCACCACTGCCCTCTTGCTACAAGGAATTTAGCACAGAGAGATTCAACTGGGAGATGTTCAAGCTCTTTTTCTAGGAAGTGGTTAATTCTCAGTGCTCCACAAATGTTTTCTCTGAATGCACATGTGGTGAGAGAAATGTACATTTGTTCTTAGATACTAGCAACTGAAAGCAAAACAAAAACAGTCCACAAAGGAGAAAGAAATTATTTGGAGATGATCTTCTTGACTCTAGATATGTCTCCTTCTAGTGGCTAAGTTCAGTGTTTAATGCCCTGAAGAGGAGAAAGAGGGAACTTCTTCCACTTAGGAAAGGGCACTGAGTGCTCAAGGTTTCAGTACTGTGCTCTCAAACCATTTATCATGGGGAAATGCGGCCATTTTAATCTAGATTTTTTTCTGTTCATCTGCCTGAAGAGCCAGTATGCACCTCCCATGATCCTAGCTGCCGTAAAGCCAGAGCACAGTCCAAAAGCTCTTATCTAGGCTGCCTCTGTAAGCAGAGGAAGGAGGCAGGTACCTCCAGGTGGCAGTTTAGCCTTGCTGTGCTGCCATGGGATGGATGAAATGTCTTCTGAATATTTATTTAGCTCCTCTGCTGACTCTCTCCCGTAGACCAGCCTCTGACTTTTAAGATCACTAAGATAGGGGAGGTGAATCCTGACCTTTGGTACAGTCAGGTAGAAGCATCATAGAGTCATAGAATAGTTAGTATTGGAAAGGACCTTAAGATCATTTAGTTCCACCCCTCTTACCATGGGCAGGGACACCTCACACTAAACCCTGTCACCCAAGGCTGTGTCCAACCCTGCCTTGAAAACCGCCAGCAATCTAGCATTCACAACTTCACTTGGGCAACCATTCCAGTGCCTCACCACCCTTACAGTAAATTTCTTACTCAGATCCAATCTAAACATCCTCTGTTTTAGCTTTAACCCATTAGCCCTTCTCCTATCACCACAGTCCCTAAGGAAGAGTCTCTCCCCAGCATCCTTATAGGCCCCCTTCAGATATTGGAAGGCTGCTATGCAGTCTCCACGCAGCCTTCTCTTCTCCAGGATGAACAGCCCCAACTTTCTCATCCTATCTTCATAGTGGAGGTGGTGCAGTCCCATGATCATCCTCATGGCCACCCCCTGGACTTGTTCCAACAGTTCCATGTCCTTTTTATGTTGAGGACACCAGAACTGCACACAGTACTCCAATTGAGGTCTCATGAGAGCAGAGGGGAAGGATCACCTCCCTCAATCTGCTGGTCACACTGCTTTTGATGCAGCCCAGGATATGGCTGGTTTTCTGGGCTGCAAGAACACACTGCCGGCTCATGTTAATTTTTTCACTGACCAACACCCAGAAGTCCTTCTCCGCAGGGCTGCTCTGAATTTCTTCTCCGCCCAACCTGTAGCTGTGCCTGGGATTGCTCCGACCCAGGTGGAGGACCTTGCACTTGGCATAGTTAAACTTCATGAGGTTGGCATCAGCCCACCTCACAAGTGTGTCAAGGTACCTCTGGATGGCTTTGCTTCCCTCCAGTATACCAGCCAAACAAAACCACTTAAAGACTAACTCAGACAACAGCCATACAGCAGAGGCAGCTTGAGCTCAGAGCTTTTTGCAGTAAAGTAAGGGGTGTACCTCCCAGAAAAGTGCTGAGTTTGAGGGGTTAATGTGATGGAATACACACAGGAATATTGAAAGGCTCTTCTAAAATGACTTTTCCAAGGAGTTCTCTGTGTGCCTGAGCAGCAGATTTCAAACAGTGTAGCATAACTTTGGAGTAACCTAGTTTGGAGGAACCTTCAGGGGTCTCATGTCCACGTCTTTGCTCAAAGCAGGTCCAGGTTGCTTCAGCTGCTCAAAGCCTTGCCCTAGGGACAGGTTTTGAGTATCTCCAAAGGTCAGGATATTACCCCAAACAGTGGTGTCCAGCGCTGTAGAATCTTTTGGGTGTTTCAGTGTTCTATTCTCATAAGTTACAAAGATACTTTTGGTAGGAATGGATGGCCTTGGCTCCTGGAAATTCAGTTAGAGCTGGGAAATCTTGATGTCTCTTTTTGCAGGGCAGTTCCTACAGTGAGGTCTGTTTATACAACAACACCGCAAAAAGCTATTCAGAAATTATTAGTTCCCAGCAATGGAAATTTCCCAGCATTGATGTTAATCCATCATAGAATTTTTATCCATTAAAGACTAATTTTGCTCCTGAAAAATGTGACAATGGCAATGACTCGATCCTGTCTTTGTTCAGAACTATTCTATTTCCTTTATTCCCTAAAATTTAGTTTTACTTCTCTCTTTTTGCTCCTATTTTTGCTTCTTTTGCTTCATTAAGAAGATGATTAATGAAGCAAGTAAAGCAAGTAGAGACTGCTTAATCCTTCTGATTGATAACGAATCAAAGGTGCCTGGGACAAATGCTTCTTGCACCATGCGGAACTAGGTCTAAGACTCTCACAGAATGATCTTCAATAACAAACTTTTTTAAGCTACAGTCCATTTAAACACCATTTACTCAGAGTCTAGATTTCACAGGCTAAATTGTATAAGCAAATATATATACATGTGTGTAAATACGTAAATATGTCACCTTAATCTCTTGAAAGTCACTTTTATTGATATTCTTCTGCGATGGTTCCCTATGCCTAAAGTCGGTTTTGCTGTAACAGACTGTTTTCCATAGAGTCACTATTGGTGAAACTGGCTGAAGTGCTAACGTGAATTATTTTAATTCAGTTCTGCACATAATACTTCATTAAATTAGGACTGTACTTGTGTGCTATAGTATGGAAAACAATGAATGTGCCAAAAAAATCCACATGGAAATATATCCATTTATAAAGAGTAACGGAATGTTATTCCAGTTCTTGTGCTGGACTGCAGCCCTGCATTAGTACCTGTGATTTGGGAGCTGCACCATCACCAAATATTTTCTTTCTTGTAGTCCACTTCCTGGCTTTAATGAGAGGAAAGGTAAGCATTACCCCTTGGGAAATATTTTATTGGCCTGGGGTTGAGATGAAAGAGCCAAAAGAGAAGTGTAAATGCTGTGCTTGCATCCAGTTCCCCACATCAGGAACAATTTCAGTTTGCTTGGAGTCCTGGGGGCCCAGAGGAGCCAATGACCCGTTCACCCATCTTGCTCTCTCCTGACTCCTGCCTTTGTGGTCATGGGGATACTTTGTACTATTCTTGTCTTTCTCCTGTGTGGGGATTGGGGATCATCCTGACTGAACATGGCTCCCACAGCTGGGGCAGTCAGTTTGGCAGGAGTGCTGCAAAGTTTCCGTAGTCACTGCTGCTCTGTCAGTGATTTCTCTGAAAAGCAGATATACGATTAGATGAGCTCATATGGCCTTCAATCGTGCTTTTAGTAGTAGTTTCCTGTACATGGCTGTAAATCCTGGAGTGGCTGATGAGTTTATATGGTACATCCTTACTCTAATGATATATTTCCCCACATCCTCATAAATTGTTGTCTATTTGTATTTTCCTTAAATGGCTTCATAAATCCATATGTATTGGTGTAGTCCTAAATATTATTATGAATGTTTTATCCATTGGCACACTTCTGGAACTGTCATAAATCCCAGTCCTCCAGTCTACTATCACCTTTCCACACATGTGCATGCTTGGACACTCATGCACCCACTAATATGTCCTTCTCAGGCTTCTCTAAATCATTGACTTTTGGCCTGACATGAGAGCGGAGACTTACTGTCCCTTTTTCTACAGTCTTCCCAGGCCTTCTGCTCCACAGGAATAGTTGTAAACACATGAAAGCTGCTAAGAACACAAAGATGCTAGAGCTGATCCCATATGGCTTATTTAGGTGACACCAAATTCTCACTTATACTCAGATTGGCATCCGAGTACAACAAAATAAGGTGTCCTATTCAAGACACCCATGCCAGAATCAATGGAGCTCCTCATGCTGCCCTACAGTATCTGCAGCCTTTCCCTAATTTCATAGCATTCCTGTGACATGGGTTATTCCAGGAAGGTTGAGGTTTTTTTCCTTTTGTCAGGCAGTAAATGTCATTGTGGGAAATATTGCTGCCCCTGCTGTCACCTGTCCACCTCAGCAGCTCTGGAGCAGTGCATCTGGTAGCTAATGGAGTGGCTGAGCCATGAAGTGTCTCCCAGCACCTTGGATGGGATGCCAAAATGAGTTCTGCATCTGGGCCAGAGTTGCTCATTGGAAATTGCTGGATCTTGATATTTTGTTAGAAGCCTTCTTGGCATTATACAAAATCAACTGACTGGTGCTAGAGTCAAACTCTGTGGTACATAACAACACTGAGGGTTTATTAAGTCACTCTCTAAACTGATTATTTATCACTACTAAGCTATTTACCATTTAGGCTTGGCATAGATTGAGTCTCTGTTTAACAAAGAACTATAAAATTTGAACAAAGATACAGAAACACCTGATAATCTTAACACAGGGTCCCATTTGGGAGGAGAAAGATTATTAGCAGTGGAACACATTTCTTACAGATTGACTGCATACAGAGAAGAGACCCATTTGACAGCTCTTAGAATACAACAAACCTCTCCACTTTCTGAAGAAATTCATTGGGGTATTCTTGCCTACCCTCCGGAATTCCCAGCCAGGCCACAGAGAAGCAGAGAGGGTGAAGTCCCTCAAAATATTGCATGAATGCAGTATTTCATGCAAAGAAATCTTTATCTTTATTATGTCCTCTTCTTGTACTGCTGCAGCGGCAGCAAGTGATACATAAAATCTAGCTCTGTTTTTTAATGATTTTAATAGCTAAGGTGCATGACTCCAGTGTGTGTTTTACAATTATGAAGTTCTATAAACATTCACTCCTGGAACTAAGCGGTCAGATGTTAAGGTTTCCTAATGTGTCATAAACAAGAAATATTTCAAGACATTGGGGTTTCCTACATTTCCAAGTTTGTATGTGGCACTTGTGAAGGTAATGGAATTTGAGGGTGGGAGGAATGCAGGTGTGATGTTACAGCAATGGCTTGAAAACGCTACTGCTTTTTTTTTTTTTTTTTTTACAAAAATTTGTCTCTCCTTCTTGCTTATTTTGTCTTTATTTTACTTTTCTATGTTTTTTCTCTTCTCTCTTTCTTCCTTCTCTTCTCCTTTTTCCTTACTCCTTTTTCCTCTTTCAACATTTGTTGTAGTTATTTATAGTGATTAATAAGGCATGGTCCCAGTATGCTAGCACTCATTCTTGGGCTTCTTGCTACAGGTAAGGCTTATCTCTGTTACACAGCTACTGTACTTGTGGCTTCCAGCTGAAACTTATTTATTAATCTTCACAATTGTTATACTTCCAGGGTTGGCATTGAAACGGATACTTTACCCTTTGTATGAAAGAGTATATCTAGGTAAAATAGATGAATGTATGAGGAAAATGTTAACCTTACTGTGTATAATGTATGTCTCAAAGGGAGATAGATACCTCATCAAGTTTAAAAAAACTATCTTCTAAGGAGGGTTCCTAAAAAGACTGTTGAGAAATAGCTTTGTTCACTTTCCTGTCTTCTCAGTATCCTACTTCCATCAGGGGGGAAATGTCTCTAAAGCTCACTATATCTCTAATCTCTGTCCTACCAAATTTCCCCTCCTCCCTGTTGAAAGCAAAACGTCTACACACTTGTGAGTAAATGGGCCTACACAAGAGCACTCATCGCTGCTTACACTGGCTGTGCTAAGAGCGCAGTCCTAACTCACACACACACAGAGGGCATTGTATATGTTCACTGGGGACCAAGGAAAATACTAAACTAGGTGGAGATATGGGCTTCCAGGTACTGGGCAGGGAAGGAGGATGATGAGTATCATCTGAGCAAGCCTTGGTCCCTGTTAGTCACTTGTAAGGAACAGCAGCAGAATTGGATAACCAGAGGAGGAGCACTCGTGTTTTTCTTGCTGAGCTTGTCGTACTTATCTCTCCCTCTGTTGCTGTAAATCTCTGTGGTGTGGCAATCTAACCCACAATTAAACACAGCTTGCCTCCATGCCTGACAGACCCAAAGCTGACATGCTAAGGAGCTAAGGCGTATGTTAAAAATAACTCACTTTGCATGTGTGTGTGGCCATAGTTCTGTGTTTCAGATGGCTCATTCTTTTGCTGCTTCAAAAATGGGCTTTGGCAAGCTTTAACAAATACTGCACTCTGCTTTTTTGCCCCTGTAAAGTGTGTGTGTGTGGCAGTATTCTATACATGCCCACATCCAAACATGCCTAATTCATGGTGTATTTTGCCATGTGGACCTTCACTCTCATTTGTTTGCTTTGTAAGCCCTTGTGATGAAACATTGAGAGAGACCTGAGCTCCTTTAATAATGATAGCAGCTATATTAAAAGGCAGCTTCTCTTTTCCTGGGCACCTGGAAACCCCAGTAGTTGCTGAGCTGCACTGCAGCTGAACTGAGCAGGACCTTTAGGAGCCCAACTTGGATAGCTACAGAAACCAAGGTGGGATAAAAAAGGATAAGAAAGAAGCATCAAAAGCTAACAGGCCTGTGCACTGTGCAGTAGTGGAAATAGATATGTCTGTGCCATTAAACCTGCCATTAAACCTCCCGCACAAGGGAGGTTTCTGTAAATACAATGACTTCTGGCGATATCACAGCTTAGTATCTAGCACTGAAAAGCAGAGAGTGGAAGGCCATAACGAAGGAGGGTCACTCAATTTTCTGTATTCTCCTGCCTTGAAGGCAGGGCAGTCAGTAGCTGCCATTCAGTGCCTGATGTTTTCTAATCTCCAAAGGGAGCCTATAAAAAAATTTGCTGTGTCTGGTGGTAACAGTGCAGCAACCTCCAGGCTTTCTGAGTTCTCAGGCTGGATTTTCCCATTTCCATGTGCTGTTAGAGCAGACAGGAACATCCCAACAGCATGATGTCACATAGCAATTCTCTTTCACAAAGCAATTGGCTGTGAAATGTCCTCATCTGAGGGCCAGGGCCTCCTACACCCAAAGCACACAAGAACATCAGGCAGTAAAGCAACCACAAAGAACTGGCTGTGGGGTGTTTCAGGCTGCCAACTCCTGGAGCAAATCAGAGTAGGAGAGATCCTGAGCCAGCTGATGCTGCTGGCAGAAGCACCCTCCTGTCAGCATAAAAAGGGTTTATCTTGTCTACATGGCTCCTGGTCCTAACATGCACCCAAATATTCCTCCTGCCTCTATAATTTGGGTTAGCACCAGAGACCCTGCAAAGACTGCTCAGCCAGACATTCCCGAGCTCTTAGTAATAAGTCTTAAATAACATTGAATATTCTTGCTTAGAAACTAACCAGGAGAATGAAATCACCACTGCATGCTATCCACTCTGAGGAAGGGCTAACATTGCAGATATCCCAGCTATGAGCCAAAGTCGGCCTGACTTCTCCACTGCAGCCAGAAATGTGTGCTTAAGATGTAGATAAAAGCCAAATGGAGTCCTAAGAGGAATTCCTTATGATGTTGATAAACTTAGTACTGAACCTACATAAGGATTCTTTTGCCAGGAGCCTTAGCATGTAATGCCAAAGTTACTCAGCTTTATAGCACTTTAGTATCAAGACAGCAGATGTTGTGTATATGATACAAGTGTGGCTGATGCTGTCAGGTATCTAGATGTGTGATTACAATTCAGCTCCACAAGACCCTGTCAGAAGTAACAATTCCCTTGCTCTTCCATTTGCCATTCAGTTTTTGTTTCAGAAAATTAGGGAACCTGTCCTCTTTTCAAAGAAAACATTGGAAACTGCTCACTGTGCTCTTGAGGGCTCTGCCCATCTTCTCAGACTTCCTCATGTGTTCAGGATTTATGAGAACATTAGGGAGCACCAAACACTGCTCATCTGTCAGAAGCAAGCAATGTTCTCTTGTATTTACTGTTTATAACACCTGCAAATTACTCTGACTTCTAGGATATCCTTTGTCTGGCATCCCTGCTATGTCTGCAGGGATGCAGGCAATACCCAGAGCTTCTCATGAGTGAGCAAGATAGTGCAGTGGCTTCTTTTTTACTACATGGGAGCAGCTGTGTGGGGCATGCACAAGCTCTGGGCTGAAAGGACCTTGCATACTCCTCAGCAGCAGCTACATGTGTTCTCTTGTCAAGAAACAGGTATATTAGGATGTCTTGTGACTTTGCATGCAATAGAGACCTTTGTTTGGAAGGGCAAATGGAGTTCTACATGTTGATGTTTCAGAAAAGTAAGGCTTGGTATTTTGCCAAACTTGCTATGTGGTGTCAGTGACAGGGTTTCCATAAGAATGTTTTGCAAAGGCTTCGTTGCCTCTTTCAGATCCTACCTTGCTCCTACAGACAGTTTTACTGGGGAGTGATTCTGCAGCCTCCCCACGGGTACATGTGATGTTCATGACATAGTGGTGCAAAGCCTCCGCCACAAAACAGCTCCTTCTGCCCTGTAGGCTCCTACACAGGCATGCAGTTTCCAGTGAAGATATCAATATCTGTTCCTAACCATGTCAAAATAGAAATCTCTGCCCCTTTCCACCATTCTGAACGAGGTAAGGGAGGTATTCTTAAAAGTAGCACTTGTTAATGGTTTTCAAGCATGTCGGTTCAATTACTCGGTTTGCTCTCCTGCTTTCTTTGAGTGGATTGCTTTTTTAAAAAACACAATTATGTCAAAACTAGAAGCAAAACATCAACTGCAGAGGCAAGCTGGGTCATACACAGTTGCACTACAAAGAACAAGAATATCTTCAGCTCTTAGATGGCAATTGTTAGCAGGTGCAAGACTCTCATCTCTGCTGCCTCTATAGGCTCTTCTCTCTAGGCTGGCTTTTCTTTGATGGCTTATATTTGAAGCATTCAGTGCTTTATCTTCTAGTGTTTTCTATTGATTTTTCTCTTATTCTACTCCCTTTTTCTTCTGTAGTTCCTTGACTTCTGTTGTATCCCTTGCTGATCTGAATGAGTTTCATGGGTTACAGCATCCCTGACCAAAAGAGAAAAGTGAGCTATTTAGGTGAACCGAACATCTGTAAAAAGGAAATTCACATGCGCTGAATAATCTCTCAGATGAAGCACAGTAGCCCCAGATTTTACAGATATTGTGGCAGCTCATAAGCTTCAGATTCAAAGCTGGAGTTGTCCTTTCCCAGAATGTATCAGTGTTCAGATTCAGGATTATCTTTAAATCAGTTGTACAAAAATAAGCAAGCAGGAAAATCAACGCCCTTGTGAGTTTAATTTTGAAGTTCTTAAATAGTAGGAAAGAAAAATATAGCAGTCTGTCTCTCTGCTATCGTTGTGTTTCATTGCCCTATTTTTGAATGAGAGTCTGATTTTCAGCCTAAAATATAAAATGAAGAATAGATTTGAGAATGAGATAAGGAACTCAGCCTTCTCACAAGTGTCTTTTCTGTCTACACTGCTGGTTGGCTTCCAGATATAGTTTGGCTGTACCTCACGCTTGAAGGGTGGAACCTCACACAACTTTGAATCCTGGCAGTGTACATGTTCACATGTAGACTATCTGTCTAGATGTTCTTTGTAGTTGGCATAAAAAAATAGGCTTCTCTGGGGTGTGATTTTTCTTAGTATGAGGTAGACTATCACATGAAGTACTTTGGAGGTGTGTCATAGTTTGGGACACATTGCTTGCAGACAAAGTTTGACTATCCAGGCCAGATGTCCTCATCCGTGCTACTGCTGTCCAGAGTTGGTTAGCTTTCTGTCCATGAGAAATGGATGCTTGGGAGGAACTAGCACTGGGTGGACTGACTTGCCTTTCCTCTATCTATCTGTGCGAACTTGCATGAAAGAGCATTTGATCTCTGCTTCTTATCACAATAATGCAGTGGGAACAAGGTTCGGCTCTGCTTAAGAGCTCCACGGTTGATGTCTGTGCCCCAGTGGGCACTTGCATGCTAGTGAAGAGGGTGGTGGGTGCATCTAAACTGGGGACAGGGTTCTTACCTAAACTTACCAGCAGTGTAGCTGACACCAGTCGAGGAGCAAACTGGAGTGCAACTTGCTGCAATAGAATTAACAGTGCTGATTAAGGAAAGCCTGGAACAGCCCCTACTCATGCTGCCAGGACTATAGTCCTGGCAGTGCCCAAGCCAGCGAGACTGAAGCTTGCTGGAGCAAGATGGTTGGGGGTGGCTGCATGAGCTGCCTGCTGGGAGGTGTTGCATGTGTTTGTGCAGCTGTACAGCAAATTGACCAAGCACTGTGCCAAGTAATGAGGGAGGGAGGTGATTTCCACCCACTAAAACTTGCCACCTCTGCTGAAAATAAGGCAAAGGGATGGAGAAATACCAGGAAATTAAGAACCTCTTCACTTCTCTCTTCAGGTCGCTACCCACAGCAAAACAAAGGCACCTACATCCCAATCCTAGTAGGTAATGTGCTGAAACCTGGTGAGTGGGGAGCCAAAATTACCCACAGAGAGAACAACTCTGTTCGCCTGTCCATCATGTCCTCTGCCAGCTGCATCGTTGGGAAGTTTCGCTTGTATGTTGCTGTCTGGACTCCCTTTGGCATCATCCGGACACAAAGAAACTCAGCAACCGACACTTACATCCTGTTCAATCCCTGGTGCCAGCGTAAGTACCTTATCAAAGTCAAAGGTTCACACTTTCTGCTGCCAGGCTCATTGGGTTTTGGGAGAGTGTGGTCTAGGAAGGAGAGCTTAGTACCAAGGAGATTGGAGAAATGCCATTTTGGGTCTGGAAACTATATAGAACTCTGACAACAGGATTTGATGTGGGACAGGATCTGTCAAGTTACGTCACTGATGACCACATTTAAGATAGAACGTCTGCAGCCAAAAGCCTGCATGAATTCAACCTGCTGTGGCATTACTGTTAGTGGTGCCTTCCTGCCAATACATGACATTTGCCCTTTTAACGTCCCCTTTACTGGTGACTAATTAGCAGCAAACATGCCCTTTGTGAAGAAAAAAACATTTGGCAAATTAGTCCTTTTTTTATTACCCAGTGGTTTGAAGAAAAATTTATATTTTTAAATCTCCCCAAACCAGACCTTAGACTGACAGAATTGTATTTTACCCAATGAACTCCATGTGGTTTAAGGAGAGGGCATGGAGGACCAGAGATGCTCGGCTCAGCCTTCTGACAGGCTGTAGCACTGTGTCTCAGCTTCTGACACTTGTAAGGCTCTAAGTCATACATATTAGTGTATATTGAGCTCAGCAGCTAACTTTAATATTTTCCTGCCATCATCCCTTCATCTTTAAATCTTTTACCAGAGTATTTGCATCAAATAGTCCCATACCAAACAAGGGCCATCCTACCTAGTGACAAGTATGTTTAGCATTATTAATAGAGCCCATTATTCAGCTGCACTACTGTCAGTACATTGCATGATTTGTGCTGAATTCATTACTTGCCCTTGGTCCAAGGGAATATAAGCAATGATTAGCTTATGCATTATTTAAGAACATATATGTTAATGCTGCATAAAGCAGAGTTCGTTAAGTGGGAACAGGAGGGAAGGGCAGGGCTCAAGGCCCATGACACCATGAAATACTTCTGAAAGCAGTGCAGAGGTAGATACCTTACAGCAGCATGCTGAGAGTCTGTTCTGGGAAAGGCGGGACTGTGTAACGAAAAGAGAGGAAGCATTGCCAAAGTTATGACCCACTGCAAGCAGACAAAACTCAAGGTTTATGAAGACATTGCAGCCTCTCACAGCTCCAGTTAGGGAGGTGCAATTCTCCACCCCAGGGTAAAACATCCCTTCATGTTAGTTCTGGGTGCCCTAATAGCCACTTTGTTAACCAGCATGTTGACTGCAGTGCATGGTGACTGCAGTGGCACAGTATCTACTTGTAAAGGGATAAACCCCAAAGAAAAAAGCTTCTTAAATTGCCTCATTACTAACATACAGCAAGCTATGGCAGCACGCAGCCCGAATGTGGAGAAGAAATGCAAAGTGAGAGGTTTGGGTACCCCACTGTAGTGTGACTGGGACTACACCGTCTGATCAGAGGCTCTAGTTAGGGGGTGGGAAGGGAAAAAACAATCCCTTCTACACACCCCTTTTCCCATCAGCCCTGTGTATTGACTGATCCACTTCAGTTAGTGACTGGGCCCTATGCTCTCCTGTGCCCTTCCTCTCTCACTTACACCAGAGCCGAATGGGGCCAAAAGCAGATGAGATTAAAACAATGGCATGAGCTACCCAGAGGGAACAAGACATGCACCAGTTTCCTCCACCAGCAGCAGCAATCCGTTGCCCCCAGCCCCAAGAGAGGCAACTCAATATCACCCCTGGAGGACCACATTTTCATCACTTGTGCACATACTCATGTACCTTGATGGTTCTAGGCCTTGTCCATTATTGACTATTACAGATTTCATTTTCTGCATGTTTCATTTGGATTTATTCTCATTTCTTGCCCTTTGACTCCTAGGTAGCTTGAGCTAATCAACACCTGTATCTGCCTTTTCCCCTTTCCTTGTGTTAGAAAACCAGTCACTGCCTTTCCTTGCTTTATCTCCTGGTTGTGAAAGATTATTCAGTGGAATGACAAAAGGGTATAAAAACTCGGGCTGTTAAAGTGCAGAGAAAACTATAGTTTGAAAATCTCCTGGACTTGTTTGCTGGGTTAAGAGCTAAGCAGAAAAGTCTTAAAAAAAGAGAAGACTGATGCCAGGAATGAATGGGGATTTGGGATTGTTACAGCAGGCAGCAGAGTATGGGCTCTGTCAGCGTCTAACTCAGCTTTCCGACTCCTCATCTGGGAGAAACATCAATGTGTCAGTATAAGTTTTTGTTTAAGATGGAGAGGCATTTGTGCCCTTTCTTAATGCTCCTTTTCTCACTGTAGCTCAGTGTTGACATATCTTCACAGCCAGGGTTGTGGGGGTTTTCCTGTTGTTTCAGAACAAGTTTGAATACCAGTCAAGCTACAGAGTACTTTGCTTCCAAAATCATCAGATGCTTTCTTATGTTTTAATTCCCTTAGCTACATTTAAGGCTGATTACCAAGAATACTTTAAAGATGCAGATGCAGAGCTTAATTCTGCCAAATGACATGCACCAGCCCAAACATGTGGGAATTCAGCAAGCTAATGGATTGAGATTTCACATACTCAGGTGGAATTTGCATTACTTAGTGAGCAAAGTAAAGCCTGTGAGGAGAGACAGCATCCTTTCTTCAGCCAGCTGAGATATTTGGGAAAATCAGGTTTGCCTTTGGGCATGAAGAGCCCTCTTCTGTTCTGAAACTCTATACAAATGGCAAGTAGTTAAAGATAACTTCTAGGAGTTTAACTTAACTCTGAGCAGTATCACACTACACTAAAGCCGAGAAAGGCTCCTTTGATCTGGATACCTGTAAGTTCTTTCCAAGGAGGTACTAACTCCCAGCAACTTTCTGCTGGGGAACATTCAGCGCTTATCAGGACAAGACCTTGCACTGACTTGTGTGGGTTTCACCCTCCCACAGGGTGGAGATTCGTAGTGCGTCTGAGCAAGCTGCGGACTCTCAGAGCTGAGGTGTGCATTTCATTCACCCAAGCTTCCTGCAAAGTGCATTATATTTAAGCAATTGAGTATGTTGCAACTTTATTGAGTCAGTTACACATTTCTTCTGCTTAAATGTTCTAATATAGTTTGAGAATTAGTAACATGTGGTTAACCTTGGACTCTTCTCAAGTGTTACCAGTCATCCAGTTTGGTCCAAAAGCATTTTCTTGCACTTATAGCTAAATCCTAAATTTGATCTCTCGTATCATAGATTCTAGCTGGGCAAAATACACACTGAGCTTCATCTTTCTGCTGTATTAATACAGGCAAGCACTAGCAGCTGCGGGGCAGCATACTGATCTTGGTCCTGGGGGTGGAACAGGTTTTGTTGATAACCATATTTAGCTATTGAAGCTTTGTGCTCGCTGCAGTGCTGTCCTCTTCCAGTGTGGTCCACTCTTGCATTCCTGGATTCCCATGGGAGTGTGTTGAATGGAGGCTGGGTACTCAGGGCAAGATCGCCACCTCCACCCATCTGTGGTGCTGGTATACTCAGTGGTCACTGTCTGTATTACAAGACAAAATTTCCAGCTCCAGGCAGTTGCTGTAGTGGGAATGGGGTCCCCCCATAGTGGCCAGGGTCCTCTCATACTTTTTCACTTTCCCAATGGAAAGGGCTGTTCTGCATTCCTCAACCTTAAGTCTACTTTCAGTAGGATTCTTCGCCTGCAGTACTGTCTTCTTGTGAAGTGTATTTTTACCTTATTCATCTTCAAACTGAGAAGCACAGAGGCTAATTTGCTTCTTTGTAGCATTGCTAGTGTCTTAGTAATTTCCCAGGATGAAACAAGTGAGTAAAAAAAAAACCTTAAACTGCTAGAGAAGAAGAACAAACAAACCCAGCACATTTCCATGGAATTCTTCCGTTTGTCAGATGTGAGTCTCCACTTGCACAAAATAATTAGGAGTTGTACTATGTAGAGCATGCTTAGCATCAAAGTAGTTGCAGATGCTTCATATTTTCTTCTAAACAGTCTCAAGGGTAGTGAAAGCTGTCAAAAATCAAAGCAGTTGGCTTCTCTGGGAAACACAGAAGCACTTTTTACTTTATCAAAAAAACACAAATATTTTAAAATAATTGACAGAGAAGTTAATCAATTTTCATCTGATTTAGCAAAGATCAGGCAGTCTCAAAATAACACGGGCATCTCAATTGATACCAACCAGATCAATACTGATATTTTTAATCCCTGAAAGAAAACAACAGCTGTCAAGAAGGCATATGCACACACTTCACTGAATGCAGAACTGTACAGAAGAAGGTGTGAGTTTTCCTTCTTTAAATGCACTCTCTGCATCATTTGTGTGGATGTGCCTTAAGAAAATTCAAAGCTCACTGAGAGAATGCATGTAATTGTTCAGTCAGCAAATCAGGCAGACCCAGCCTGATGGAACGGAGCCTAGATGATCTGTAACGTCTGCAACAGTTTTAGTGGGCTGTTATACAGAACTTGTTCAGGGCTGGGAGCTGGCCCTTAAAAAAATACAGTTTCATAAGTATCGGAGTCCTTGCTGGCATAAATGCAGCTTTTTGATTCACTCTCAAGTTTTAATGCTTTCTTTCACCTAATAGCCTTTAAATATAATAAACCCATGACTTTCGGCTTTGCCATTGGGTAAAGGCTGGCTAGGTCAAGGGCAGTGACAAGCCTATATGGAAACTTCTTAATGGCCCAGCTCTTAGAAGCTTGGTGAATATCAACACTCCACCGAATGCAAAAGTGGGTCTCAGACATGCCCACCTTAGGGAAAAACCCAACAAAACCTGCTGCTTCTCTGTTCTCTTCATTTGGAAGGGTTTGGCAGAGGCTGTACAACCCTGTCAAAAGCATAATGAGAAGCACTGAACTCCCCAAATGCAAAAAAGGTGTCTTGTATCTAGCACCTGCTTCTGTATCATTCATTGCAGACTAATGTGGAGGTCATTATGTTACATATCTATTCATAATCCCTCCTGTATATATATCTTCAGAGAAAACAAAGCTCCCAGCAGGGTTAGGTGTGTAGACTGGCAAAACCCTTCATGTAGTTGAAGCCAGTGTAAGTTCTGCCATTGATTTTTTCTGAGGGCTCAGATTTTAGCTTATTTTCAGCCAAATTGCTGTTTTATGGGCAAATGAAGAAGCTTGTGAGAATGAGGTTCAAAAGGAAGTACAAATCTAATTCACATGTCAACAAAATACAACAAATCAATAGGCTTTTAAAAGTTAAGTTATTCTCTAGTAATTTGTAGTGGGATGCTGAAGAATCCTACAGTAGTGAGTGTTAGTTTGCCTGTACTACACCACCAGAGGTTATTGCTTCCCTTTAATTTCCTATCTGGTACCACTTTACTGATGTCCTCAAATTAATTCACTCCCAAACTATTAATTGTTAAGCTGCATCTCTTAGTCTCAAAGTATAAAGATTAGTACAGTAATGAAACCTTCAACTATTCTAGCATCACAGAATCACAACCTGCTTCATATCTTTGAATGAATGTTTCATGTCATTCAGGGTTATTTATGAATGCTAATAGTGGGTTATTTACTGAAAATCATGTTTGCAGGGTGAGGGCCCATGCATAAGTTCTTGACTCTTGATGCAAGACCAATCTAGGATATACCATGGCAGGGAGGTTTGAACTAGATGATCTTAAGGTCCTTTCCAACCCTAACTATTCTATGATAAAGATCTCTTCCAATTACTTGCAGTTTTCATGTAGACACTTGAATTTCTCCCCATATTAGCTGGTCAGTTGAGCTACATGGGGGAGGGATACTCCAGTCAATAACTTATGTACAGAAAAAGTAATCAAGCCCTTCTGTTAATACATTATAAAAACCGTATTCCATTTTTTTTAATGCACTACAGATTTTTCTTTAGATCTCTTGACTTGAACTGTTTCCCATTAACATTAATAGGTTTGAAATTGTTCTTTGATCTGTTTGTGTGGATGCAGAATTGCGTCATGGATCTCCAACTTTTAGATTAGTGGTGCACAATAATCATAAAATTCCTGATAAGATGTGACATTTTAATCTTACTTTACAGGTCCTGAGTAAGCAGGCAGGAGTTGTATCAGTGTTTTTGCATTTTGTGTGCTTTTAAGTTGCATATCATATTCCTGACTGGGGTCACTACCTCTTTATTCTTCTACTCTGTTGAAGCAAATAATGCTTTTTTTGAGGGAAGAGCTGCGCTTTTTATCAAAGATGACTGTATTAAATGCTAAGATTTTTTATTTGTCCTATATGAAAACTAAGCAACTGTGTTAACGTTTCTTTTCTGTAAACTGATGCAGAGGATGCCGTGTATCTGGATGATGAGAAGGAAAGGGAAGAATATGTCCTGAATGATGTTGGTATTGTTTTCCATGGAAACATCAACGACATAAAATTAAGAAGCTGGAGTTATGGTCAGGTGAGCTATTTAGATCTTCCCTGGCTGCACCCAGAAAGACAGCAAGTGAGTTTAATTGACTCCAGACTATGGGCTCCGGAGTGCATTATAGGTCACTGCTTCAGAAAGGCAAGGGGCATAATTTTAAAATTGTATGAAATGGGTATATGCCTAATCTAGAAAAGTAGTGTTATAATAGCTGATATTTAAAGATCTTGGTTTAGGAGCACATTTCAGATACTAAGAGGCTGCCTGTTCAAAGTTATAATCTTTAGCTGAGATTTCCACAATGCAGTAATATTTCTGTTGCTAAATTGTTCTGCTTCAGGATCAAAATGATTTGGTGAAAGAGCAGAAAGATTGATTGATTATTGATTGATTTTTAGGAGAAGGTTGTACCGCTTTTTGACTCTTCCTTAGCAGTTTGGCAGAAATAATTCTGGTCTTCGTAGGAGTCAGCTTGTTCATATAACAAACTGTGATTTAATCCCAGAGTTTTAAATTTCCTCACTACAGTAACCAAGCAGAAAAACCTCTTCCCTTGGACTTGACAACATCAGTCTCCAGTGACCTCTCTGCAGCCTGGGGAAACACTCCTTATCAGGCTGCTGTGCAGTATTGGTGTGCCTTCAATAACATCAGACTTACTGCTTGACTATTTTACCTCAATCTGTTTGAAAGTGCTAACCAGCCTGTGGGATGAAAACCTTAAGTTGTCGTGTGAGAATGGCAAAAGGCATTAATGTGCAGAATCAAAACAAGCAAAACTCACGCTAGTTGTCACTTGTATATGGTAAACCCTGCTCAACTCACCTCACCTCCTGAATTTTTACAACAGCACCATGAAGGAAGCACTGAATTATTTCATAAAGGAATATACTGAAGTATATTCATTAATGCTTTGGTGACAGATCCATTCAGTTTTTATGGCACCTCCCTGGCACAGCCTTGCAGAAGGGTCTTGCTTGCTTTGCTTTCTTTCCGTCAGCTAAAGACAATCTCAAAGCTTGAACTAGATGGATTGCCAGTGTGCTTGCCCTGGAGAGCTCTTTGAACTCACATCTCTCTTATTTCCTTATTTAAGGGGACAATTTCATCTTTTTTTTCCTGCAGCAGCACTGCCTTAGGGAATTCCTGCCTCTGCACCATTCCTTTGGTTGTGTCAGTGCCGTTGTTTGTGGGGTCTGACTGTTATCCGGACTGAGATAAAAATAACCCTTAAATTATGTGTTGATGGGGAGGAATTCCATAAGGTGATGGTGCCTCTGATATAAGAGATGGGAAACCAGATCCTGAGGCCAAAGCTGGTGCGCATTTAAGTTGACCAAAAATGCCCCCTCCTGGCCCTTCCTTCCCCCTGCAAGTGCTTGTGTAGCTGTGCCGTGAATCAGACTGGAGATCTGATCTAGCTGAATAAGCATCTTCTTGATTTCTGTTTTTTTTGGGGTTTTGGTTTGGTTTTTTTTGTTTGTGTTTTTTGTTTGTTTGTTTGTTTGTTTGTTTTCTTGTTATTGTTTTGGTTGTTTTTTTCTTTCTTTTCCCTGGGTTGTTTTTCGGGCTTGCTCTGTTCCTGGATTTGGGATTCACTCTGTGGCAGATGTAAGGGGAAAGGAGGGGAATGAGTGTCTGGAGGTGGAAAGTGCTGTTTAAACCAGCTACTGGATTTATGTCCCGAGATGCTAAATTTACAGCTGATACTGGCCGGGCCTGAAGTGCTTATATTCTAAAAATCTGTCACCTTCCTGACACAAACACCAGCCTCCCTTGAGAAAATGCATTATTTATTTGGTTTTTCTACGAGGTAGCTCTGTCTGTGAGGTTAGGGCTGTTCCCTAGCCCTCTGTTGTGTACTTTCATTCCTATGTTGTCTGAAGCTGGAGGACCTGATTTCCACACTGTACCGTGGTACACTCTTAGCTGTCACCAGGCCATGTGAAAACCATGGCAGATACATCTAAGGGGGAAAGTAAAGAGCTTTAATGGCATCAGTTATTTCGTGTGGATGTAACGGACATCTCAAACTGCAAAGCAATGCAGAAGTATGGTTCCCTTACTCTCAATGAGATGGATAATGTGAGATTCCTGATCTTGCCCTGAAAACTTTCAAGCATTAAAAAAAACAGGCATCTCCCTCATTTTCAGCAATCCTGGATGTTAAGAATAAGAGCATTACTGTGAGCAAGTAAAAATACTAGCAGCATGGCCTATATTATGGATATATCACACAAGTATGCACTCTATATTTATGATATATAGCCCTTTATGACAGCATAGGTAAAAGCATAAGGCCACATACAGTCATGGAGAGGAAAGGTATTGGGTCATATACAAAACACAGATAGACTCGGGCGTGATAATAGCCTCAGGCTAAAAAATTGCTTCGACCAATGACAGCTGGAAGCTTTAACTCAGGTTGTAAATTAAAAAAGAATATATAGTTCAAAACTGGGTTACTAGTGGGAGATTATTCTCACAGCTGCTGTCTTTAATGAGCAGCATCAACATGAGAAGAGGAAAGGCAAGAAATACGGACCAAGGAATAAAAACAACAGAGCAATTGAAACATGGCTTTAATGAATGAGGATGGAAGTGCTCCTTGTAACATGACTGTGATTCCTTTCTTGTAAGAAAGCGTAGTCAGTCACTCAGAAAAGCCTGAGGTAATTCAGTGGAAATTTTACTTTGGAAGAAATCTAGGCACATAGGAATTCTCTAGCTGTGAAATGTCAGAAGCTGAGTGTTATATTGTTCATTTAATGTCGTTTTTTTTTGGTGAGAAAAATAAAACTAGGCAGGTGGCCACAGAATTCTTGTTGCCATCATGAGTTGCCTCATGTCAACATGTTGAGCTGCATTAGCTTTGCAGCCCATTGCGCAAATGTTATTTCATGACATGTACATTTGGTCAGATCAGACCATAATCAGTAGGAGATCACATATGCCTGCAACTGACCGTGATAAATACAGTCCTAACTCAAGTAGTGCAAACAGCTCTTTTGACTTTGATTTCAATCGAAGATCATCTATTAGAAACAGCTGAGGATGAAAGAGGATGCTCCCTGAAGGTGAGCCCAGCTAAACACATTGCTCTGTAATAAAATGCATGTCCGTGTGCAAACAGGACCCCTTTGCCTATGTACTTTCTCATGCCTTGTTTTTCCTCTGAAGCCTTTCTCAGGTGGCTTTGATAAAGTTTCTTCATCCTGAATTTTGTTTATTTCTATTTCAACTTGTGTTGAGTAGACAGTGCCTGCACCTGGCCCAAGTTTACTCACTTGTCCTGGCTACTTACTGCTGCTCTAGTTCCTCTGACATCTCAAAAGTGTTCAGTGCTGTGTTCCTGTTCCACTTCTCTCTAGACAACATTTTCAAGCCAAGAATGAGAGCAGGAAACTGATTTAGTTTGATTTAATGTTGTCAAATCCCTGGATAGTGAAGAAGAGCAAAACTGGATTTAGAGTTAAGGCTGCTCTGCATCCTGCTGCAATAGTGTAAGGCAGCTAGAATTTACAGGTTTTTCTATCTGTTCTCCTGTTAATCCAGTTATTTCATAAGCATTCATGTAATTTTATAAATGCTAAGGTGGAAGGCAACAACCCTGATAGCAATTTCTTTTCTCTTTATTCTTTCTGTATACGCTGGCAAAATTGACAGTGCCTCATAAACTGTAGATGAGAAAGATTTATTTTGCAGGGTAAATTCCTTATTAATTTAACTGAGGTCTTAGGCACTGCTGATGACTTGAAGTGCAGAAAGCAAATTTTGATCCTAATGAAAGTGATAAATCATTGGCCAGACCAGAAGAGAAGTGAACTTGGAAGAGGAAGGATTGCTCTGAGGGCTCAGAATTTACACTATCTGCTATGAGGATAATGGCAAGGAGGTTCTCCACAGCATCTCTCCACCCAAGATTTACAACACCTATCAGTGGAGAAGACTGGAGAGTCTACTCTGCAGTTACACACCTTCTCTGGAGTGATAACAATATTAGGAGTAGGTCCTGGAGAAACAGTGATCTCTCTTTCCCTATTTGGCCAAACACCGTTAATGCAGTTTTGCTCAGACTATAAGGTGTTACTCACTAGTGAACATCCACTCCAGAGAAAGCAATTCAGTGCATGTGTGGATGGTGATGAGAGAGGTGTGTTGCCTTGTTTGCTGGGAAGGATCCATATGGCGGTGGTAACTTCAGCAACGAAAGTCAGGCAATCTCGAGGCAGAGGCATAAAGAAGGACCTTGTCCAGGGAATATCTGAAACTGGTAAAACATTGTGTTGCCTCTGTTTTCTTGCTTTATGTCAGAGTTCTGCTGCTGCCTGCAATGTCACTTCCATCCCACCCGTCTTCCACATAGCATCAGCAGAGCCTTGACTCTACCGGGCTTCCTTTCCAGCAGCTCAGTTTTCTTCTTGTTTGCCTCTCCCAGGGCAGCCAAAGCAGCAGCTTGGTCTGGGCTTTTGCTCATTTTTTTTCAGGAGGCAAACCTTATGATCTCCCTTATCTGCCAAGGAGCCCTAAGCCCATCTGGAGACAGCTGCAAAATCAATGCAGCTCTAGTAGCAACATGAGAGCAAAAATCCTGTTAGAGGGAATCATATCTTTAAAGATGTGAGCATAGAACGTAAAACTTAACACAGCAAGGGGACGAACTCTGTGGAGTTTCTGTGTCTGTCTTGAATGTTAATATAAGATCATGTATCTAGAAGATACTTGTTTCATTAATGTGCATTTCCCTGTCTCCTACCATTTTCTAGGGGAGAGGTATTTTCCTTTGCTATGCAGTTTCTCCTCAAGAAAATGAAATACACTGCAGGGCAAGTTCTGTGACAAATGGTTTCTGGTCTATTTAGGCACCTCTGCCCTCAATTCATTCTTGTGCTTGTTCATGCTGGATCGAAGAAAATGTACCTTTTCATTCTATTTTTGAAGAAGACTACTTTAGGTTACTTGGTATTTTTGATGTCTACGTTTCATAGTCCGGGATTAATCTATATAATCAGTGTTTGGTTGTTAATTTAAAAGAGATTTAAAAATTAATTTAAAAATGTGCCTTTGAATTATCTTTGGCGAAGTACTTATTGTTCCACTTCCCAGCATTGCATTGTCTGTGTCTGAGAAGTCCTGAAATTAGCAGGTGTGGAATCTGTGAAGGACATGAAGTCTTTCATGAGCCGACCAGTTTCTTGTAGTTATTATTATAATATCTTCCTATTATGTACTTGTTAGCACTTAAAATTTTATGTCCTGTCAGAAAGGCTGTGTTGTCATTTCAACCTTCTGGAAACCGGACTGAGATTGAATTAAAAATTACACTCTTTTCCCTCACAGCCTCTCACCTTTTTTTTCTGCCATACATGGGTGATTATTCTAGAAGAAAGCTTGTATTTTTAACCACAGAACTTTGACTTGACTAAGCTGATTAGCAAGTATGACAACAGTAAAATATGACTTTGTCTTTGCTTTCCAGAATAAAAAGTCATCCAATTTTCCCTGATGTTTCCCTTTTTATTTTCTTTTATCTAGTTTGAAGAGAACATTCTGGATGCTTGCCTGTTCCTGATGGACAAGGCAGAACTGGAGCTCTCTGGGCGTGGAAACCCCATCAAAATCTGCCGTGTTGCTTCAGCAGTGGTGTGTAATGGATGCCTAATATGTCTCAGAAATTACTTGTAAATCATAGAATCATAGAATAGTTAGGGTTGGAAAGGACTTAAGATTATTTAGCTCCAACCCCCTTGCCACAGGCAGGGATGCCTTATACTAGAGATCAAAGCCAGGCAGATTGAACTGGCTCTAATATCCCCATGTGCTTACTCCAACAGGTGCCAGATCAATTGTCCATTCTGACCTCTAGGGCCTGGCTTTTTATTTTACTCTGCTAAAGGTGAAATACTTACGTTGGCTCATCTCATTTTCCTAATAATTGTACTTCATTGTCAGTAAAGCTACTTCTAGACATTGTACTCCAGGCATGATAGCATTTCTTGCAACACTGTGCTCATTTTCCATTAGCTGAGATAATTGAGAAAACTTTCTGCCATGGGCAGCAAGGAGATGTGTGGAATTTGGGATGGGGAGCTGAGATACTTTATGTGGACTCTATCACTAACCTCCATGTGGTCTTAAGACACTGCAACTATTATTGTGTCTGATTTTTAAGCCCCAAATGACCTAGTTAAGCTGAGAACATTTATGCATGCAGCCTTATCCCAGGTGAAAACACTGGGAGAGTTGTCCTCTTAAACACCCGGTCCACAAAACTTACACCACTTGGAACTGAAGTATCCAGAAGCAAAGAGTAAGGAGAAGACTTTCCGTACCTCCACTTTTTCCAGCTACTACGCACCAGGAATCATGTGAGTGCAAGAGCAGCTCCATTCTTTATGTTCAAGATGGGAGACTCATCCAGGATGTGGAAGGAAGAGGCTGAGTCCTTGCCTCTGCCTTCTAGAGGTTTAAACTGAGGACTTCCTCTGCCCAGAATAATACTCCAATCATCAAGCTAGTGTCATTACGTGTTCTCTCAAGGCAGCCACTAAACACCCACAGTTGTATGTGTGTCCACAAAACATGGTTGCACAGGCTCACTATAATCCTGGCTGCAATAATGCTTTAACCCACTTGTTGCATCATTTGCCCAGGCTTTAAGAGAGCGAGCTCTTTGTCTTAGATGACATTGAAATGGGATCACCAGCCTCTCAATGCCACATACATAGCAACACGTGAAACAGAATAGCTTCAGCAAGAAGTATTGCAAACATCCCCGCTTCTCTTTCTTTTTTAACCTTTTGGTTAGCTCTTTCACCTCAGACATTAGAAATACAGCTTCAGACCTTCAGATAGAAGTAAGAATTGAATATGGTTCCCTCATTCCTGGGCTAGTAGATGTAGAGTCCCTTGTACAGGGACCGTGGAATCCCTGAGTGCAGAATAGCACAGAATTTATGAAGCCAAAGAGACTTGAATATTACTTAGATTTTGAGCCACTCAGATATTGCAGGGAGGCAGAATGTTCACCATTGGAAATACAGGATTCAATAGACTTCAGGTCTAATCTGTAGGATTAGGCCATAGCTGGGTGGGAGTTTTGGCCACCTGAAATCTGGGCCTCAGTAGGAAGTGGCCAAGAGGTGTTGAAGTCCCACCGGTTGTCCTTGCCCTCACTCTTGCTCAGGTTGAAATGTGCTGGTGCCAAGCTCGTCTGAGGATGTGCCTCCACACTGGAATTCTTCTGAGGCATTCTGACATTGCAGAGTGGGTAGAGACACCACCTTCTTCCTCTCTTTACAGTAAGAGGAGAGCCTGAAGATCAGTGCACTGCCCTGTCCTTGAAATGTCTCTTTTCTTGGCATATTTCACAACAGTGGAGATGGGCACAACCCCTTAACCCTTGGGTTATGACTCTGAACACTTATCTTTTATTCAGTCCTAGAGTTCACAGGAAGTCGATTTTCTAATTATAAAACAGTAGTTAATCCAGCCAAAAGCTTTTAAATGAGAGTTGTGATTTATTTGGCTGGTGTGTAGCTATTCCACATTAGCATAATTAAAAGGTACAGAGCGAATGAGATTTTTGCGCAGCCTCAACTGGTTTAGTTCAAATTGCAGCTAGGAGATGTATTGCTCGTTAATGCCTATCAGTATAGCCATTAGTCAGCAAAACTCTTTGCCCTGTATAATCTTACCAGGGGAAATTTACAGAGCAAATTCCTTCTTGTTTTCATATGTATTGGGCCAAAGAAATTAGTTTGTAGTCTAAAAATAACAGTGGACTGATTCTCCTCTTGATCCGCTGTAAATCAGGAGTGTAAAATCTCTGAGCACATGTAGAGAGAAAAACAGACAATGTTAGGAAAGCTTCCAGCTTAATATTTCTGGGGCTTGCTTATCAGTGTATAACTGATCATGTTTATTAAAAATGCATAGCTGTAAGCATGTTTAATGTTAATAAAACTTACTAAACTGACAGCATGAGTACTCAGTGTGGTGGTTTAATTTCACCATTTTTTTAAGTGTCTGGCCTTCATTCAAAATTGTTCAGTGATGGAGAATCCATGGCCCTTAGCGAGATTGCTTTATTCATCTCATACCTTCATAATTCAACATTCTACCTTACTTTTAGACTAAATTTGGCTATATTCAATCTCTCTCATTCTGTCTTTGTCTGCTGGGTTAAAGAGCTCTTTTATATTCAGTCTCTGACATCTCTAATGGTTGTTTCCTTTGTCCTTAGATCAACTCCAGGGACGATAATGGTGTGATTGCGGGATCCTGGGACAATACATACACTTATGGTGTCGCACCTTCAGCCTGGACTGGAAGTGTGGATATTCTCTTGGAGTACTACAGTTCTAAGCAACCTGTGCGGTATGGCCAGTGCTGGGTCTTTGCTGGTGTCTTCAACACATGTAGGTATCAGTGAGAAAAACTCCACACTGCTATGTGATTCTTGCATAACAGAGGGAGCTTTTTGGTTAAACTAACTAAAATACTTCCTGGCGCTGTGATGTTCAGGAGTCAATAGCAGAGATACTTAAAAAATATATGGCTAAAATAGAAGGTTTTAAATAAACCTTTGGCATCTCCTTCAGTTTGGCTGCTCTTCCACACAAGTCTGTTAACTATTGGTTCTGTAAAATGTGTTCAATGACTCACAAGGGTAAGTTTGGGAGAGAGAAAGTTAGTTAGGAACTCTCAGATGAACAAGGGGCTATTTATCTAGATCTGCAACATGAAAATATTACCCAGTAAGGGATATAGTGTTTCTGCTTCAGAAAGGCCAAACATCACCAACTGATGCTTGTTCCCAGCAAAACTGACTTGTGCTGTAGCAGCACCTGTTACAGACTACAGTTAACTTTTTATGGAGTTTGTGAACCAGAACAATAGGGAAAATGTTGGCCTGGTTTATGAATTGTCTAGCACTGCAAGATCAAGTCTTAAACACACTTGCTCAAGCTAGAGTTGCAATATTGCAGCAAATGGGGTGTTGCAGGTTGTAATACCCAGTAGGGAAAGCAGTGTTGGATTAGTCCCATTTTTTACTGTCTAGCGCTTTCTAACAGCATCATCTGCTAATACACTTGAACACACTGCAAGCATATTAGCAGTCAAGAAAAACTCTGAGAGTGTAAAAAATGTGTTATACAGATAATAAGAGCCAGACTTTGAAAGCAGTGTTTATGTCAAGTGCCAGTGTAGATCCAGTCAAGCAGTTCCTATGCTTACGGTGCTGGCAGATAGAAGAAGCTGAACAGATATTTAAAGTAAGGGTCTTTCTTAAGCCCAGATGATCTTCCTTATAAGCACCATCAACATATGCATGTAAGTATCAACCTAGGAGGGACCAGATCAGCTTAGAACCAAGGGACCAAATACAATGTGTTTTTCTGCAGGCTTGGAGCCTACTTTACATCAAGCACTTTTCAGACACAGCTGAAGATCTAAGATTTGGTCCTTATGTTTATGCTGTGAAAAGAAAATTACAGAAAAACTTTCTGTGAACCCTTTCCCTCTTTAATCTACCTCAATACTGTCACATATTGCCGTCTCAAGGAATGGCATTTTACTTCTCTTTATATTACACTTCTATCAAAAGTGAAGGATATTAATCACTCACCTTCTGCAGCAAACATGGAAATGGAATAATTAATGACAAGTTACCAGGCTAGTTCTTCACCCTCAGGCAATACTGGACATCCCTGGATTTTCACTTTATTTTTGCTTGTTCTGTACATGTATGTTTCATTTTGTATATAATTTTCCTACAATATGGATAATTGAATTTCATAGTTCATTTTGGTTACCTGAGGTAGTGCAAAAGCTATTCAAAACAGCAAAGACCTCAGAAATAAATCTGCCTTCTGTCCACCTAGCCTTCTGCTACCACATGCTTCTCATAGCTGCTGTAGGGGTTGTAGTTTCAGGTTTCTGTGCTCCTCATAGGATCATAGAATGGTTTGTTGGAAGGGGCCTTAAATACCATACAGTTCCAACCCCTCAGCCATGGGCAGGAAAATCTCTTACTAAACCAGATTGCTCAAACCCCCATCCAACCTGACCTTGAAAGCTGTCAGGGATGGGGCAACCACAGATTCTCTGGGTAACCTGTGCCAGTGCCTCACCACCCTCATAGTGAAGAACTTCTTCCTTATATCTAATTTAAACCTACCCTCTTTCAGTTTAAAGCCATTCCCCCTTGTCCTACATGCCCCTGCAAAAAGTCCCTCTCCAGCTTTCCTATAGGCCCCTTTTAGGTACTGGAAGTTTGCTTTAAGGTCTCTGCAGAGCCTTCTTTTCTCCAGGCTGAACAACCCCAACACTCTCGGCCTGTCTTCATTGGAAAGATTGAGTTTCTCATCAACCAGCACCACCAAGTCTTTCTCCTCAGGGTTGTTCTCAGTCCATTCTCCATCCATCCTGTATTTGTGCTTGGGATTGTCCCAGCCCAGGTACAGGAACTAGCAATTGGCTTTGTTGAACTTCATGTAGTTGGCTTTGGACCAGCTCTCCAGCCTGCCAAGGTCCCTCTGGTTAGTGTCCCTTCCCCACAGCAAGTTGACCTGCCTACAAAGCTTGGTGTCGTTGGCAGACTTGCTGAGGGCACATTCAATCCCACTGCCCATGCCACTGACAAAGATGTTAAACAGTGCCAGTTTCAGCACTGACCCCTGAGGAACACTATTTGTCACTGGTCTCCACTTAGACACCAAGCCGTTGGCTGCAACTTGTTGCAACCATCCAGTCAATTTCACTAAATGATCCATCTGTCAATCCATGTCTCTTCAGTTTAGAGACAAGGATGTCATGTGGGACAGTGTCAAATGCTTTGCATATGTCCAGGTTCTCTTTCATATATATGGAGAGGCTCCTGTTTTGATTCGGGGAGGCACTGGCTGGTGCTCCATCCTTCAACACATGAAATGGTCCATTTTATTCCAGATGCAGTGGGATAATGAAGAATCGTCATCCAAAGAACCTGAGACTTGTCTTTTCCTTCACTACCTGAGACTGCACAGTCTATAAATGATACTTCTGAGCCTTTGCACAATGCAATGGGTTTGAAAAGGCTCTTGCAAACATTTCCTATGGATGCAGTTCCTTCAGTGGCCTCTTTTGTTCTCTGCCCATTGCCTGATCAGGATTTTTGTAGATCACAGACACCTGCATCAGTTTTCTCTCCTTCCTTCTGCACTGGCCCTGAATTACCACTACAAACTATTTTGCCTGCAGGCCACTGTGAAACCAGAGCAATGCAGCAGGAACATGGAGCCTACTATGTTAAATGGAGGGACATATTTATTTGGGGAAAAACTAGATTCAGTTTGCTGGCTAAGTTAGTCAAGTCAGAGACATGGCACTTTGGACTGCTGCAGAGATTGCTGAAATATAAAGTCTGTTGAAATATAAAGTCTGTTGAGCATTATAAAATGAAAATGTTGTCCAGTGGTTGATCAGATATGTGGCCCTTGACATGTCCAGCTGTTGACCGCTGTGTAGAGAGAACAGTAAAGATCCAAACAGCCATGTGCAACTCACAAGTTTGATTTGAGCTGATTTTGAGTCTTCCTTAGCTGCCAGCGTTTTATCATTGTGACCAGTCCACCTTTCCAAGGTTACAATATTGTACATTCTGGATAGTCATCCATTAAAAATGCTAAAACGTTCTGAAAAATGGTCATTAATCTTGAAATTGTCAGACAAATTATTTTCAATGAGCCCTGATGGCTCATGTGCTGCAAGCCTGGGAGGGCGCTTGAATTAAGTTTAATCAATAGGTACATATGGTATTGGATGCACCCAGGTAATTTGTCATCCAGGAACTTCAAATGAATGTGTAGCATTACACTTTATTGGGAGTCACAGTAGTGACACTAATGAATATACAAAACCCAGCAGTAGGAGCAAGGGCTGTTCAACATTGCAGTATCAGAACTATTTTTAAATAGGATTTTTGGTAAAAATATTCTCCTGTTCAAAAAAAAAAACCCAAAGCCCTCCTCTCTGTTCTCTGAAGAACCATGTTGGCTCCTAAATTGGAAAAAAAGAACTTTTTTTGGCTGAGAGACAAAATATTTCATCAGGAGAAGCTGAGATGATGTGTCATCCTGCAGCCCTTGTACCCCCTGGGGCCATGCTCCATGCCTGTTTATCAGCCAGGGTGCAACACACAGATGCCTAATGATGCACTGCCATATTTCAGACATAGCAGTAGCATTTCCATATTTCCTAAATTTACCACTTATCAGATGGGTGGAAGTGTCACCAGTTCTGCATTGTGATGTTCAGAGATCTTGGGAGGGAGGGGTCTTTTTTGATCCTCCTTTTAAGAACCTTTATAGGAAGGGACTATCGACTCCAAAACACTCTTACTTAGCAATCAATAGAATCTCTTTTGTTCAAACTAACTCTGACATTTCACTTGTAAATAATGAATCCTTTTACCTTATTAGAAATAGTTTTCTGCTTCATGCTTTGTGTTCTCCAGACCCCTTCTAACAGCAAATTTAAAACAGGAAAACTCTAAATTAACCAAAATGACACGCTATCAGTTTTCTCTTTAGTGCTGTTTCATGATTCTTCTGGGTTATTGTTACTAGGAGACATTATATATTTTCTACTTCTTAAAAACTCAAAATTATTTTTCTTTGTATCACATTTGGTCATGCAATTGACCCATTGCACCCAGATTTGCCCTGGAAAGCTACAGTGTAGTCACTATGCAAGTCTGTTCTAAAACTAGATAATCAGCTGCTTAGGTTATAACCATAGAACCATTATGTATCTTGAATGTTCATAATTTTGGGACCAAATAAAATATTTAACATATTCTATATGAAGACAGATAGCAAGAAATATTTTGGTTGATTTGATAAAGTTTTCCCGTTTTATTCTTGTTATTAATAGTTTATCTCCTCTTGTCCTGTCATCCATGAGCACAATCTTCATATTGTCCTTCTCATCACACTTCTCTCTTTCCCACAGTTCTGAGGTGCCTGGGGATACCTGCAAGGCTCATTACCAACTATAGTTCTGCCCACGATAACAATGCCAATTTACAGTTGGACTTCTTTCTGGATGATGAAGGGAAACTGGACACCAAACTGACAAAAGACTCTATCTGGTGAGTTCTCCTGACAAATGCCTTTAATATGTCAACTGTATAAGCCATAAAAATCATGACAGCAATGCCTGTGGTTGGTTTATTTCTCTGTGCATTAAATAACAGAGCTAGCTTCTGTAAAACAGAATGAAGGGATTGTGAGTAGACAAAGTGCTTGTCAGGTAAAGAGAAGAACCCTAGGGGATCCCACTACTAATGTTACCATACAGTGCACATTTAAACATGCAGAAGAGCTGGAATGGGTTTGTGCTCCTTAGGGCCAAGCCATTTCTAAAAATTTAAAGAAGTAGAATGGGCACTTCCATGGGTCTGGAGCCAGGCTTGTAGTGATACCACAGTATCTATGAAAAAACACCTTTCTAGTTCTGTTTCTGCCCAGCTTCTGTATTTGTAGACTAGCTTTGCACAGTGTACATGCAGTCACTCCTGCAAATAAGTGCTTCCCAAAATAAATAAGGTTCAGCTGAAAAAGAAACAAGCCAAGGTATCATACAACTTACTGAAATGCTACTGCCAGATTTATAAAAAGAAAAATCTCTAGGGACAATAAATGGAGTCTATGTATATTTTTGGAGAAGACAGCCTTGTAACTTGCTCCTCAAATTCTTACTGTCTCCTGTCTGACAGGAGAAGTGTAGCATATATTGATTATATGCTCTGTTCCATAGAAATTATGTGTGGGGTATTGGGCCTCAAGCCTCTCCTCCTCAGAGGGCAGCAGTGAATGTGACCTCTATATTGCTATGTTCGGAAGATACTTGTATTCAGTGTTCATCTACCTGATTTGTGTCTATGATGTCTTCAACTTATCAGCATAGCTACTCATCAGCATGTTTCATTAATAACTTAATATCTGAAAGTCTTTATATTAATATATTAAAATTGTAACCAATTCTGTGGTGGTGAAAATAACCTGATCCTGTAACTTCTTTTATGTGATTTCCATAATTTGTTACCATGAGGGACTCTAAGGAAAACAATTAGGTTCATTCACATCTGAAGCTCATATCACAGCATTGCAGAATAGTTGAGACTGGAAGGGATCCCTGGAAGTCATGCTACCCCTCTGCTCAAAGCTGGGTCAATCAAAACCGGTTGCTCAGAGCTGTGGCAAGCTGGGTTTTGAATATCTCAAAGGATGGACACTCCACAGCCTTTGTGGGAAACTTGTGCTGGTGTTCAACGATTCTCACAGCAAAAAAGTGTTTCCTGATCAGACAGAATTTTCTGTGCTTCAATTTGTGCCCATTCCTTATCGTTCTGTCACTGGATGCCTCTGAGAAGAGCCTGGCTCTGTCTTCTCCCCTCCCCAACTCCCTAACCAAGCATTTAAGCACATGGATAAAATCCTGTTGAGCCTTCCCATCTGCAGGCTGAACAGTCCCAGCTTGCTTGTGTACTGTCTCCAGTGCATCATCTATTCCTTCCAGTTTTCTATGTAGCAAACTTGTTAAGAGTGTAGTAGATCTCACATCCAAGTAAATAGTAGAGATGTTAAACAGTATTAGACCCAGTATTGACTCCTGAGATAAACAACTAGTGACTAGGTTCCAGCTGAAGCTAACACCACTGATCACAACTCTCTGATTGCAGCAGTTCAGTGAGTTTTCAATATACCTTCCTGTCCACTTAGCTAGTCTATAATTCAGTGGTTTGTCTATGAGGACATTGTGGGAGATGGTGCTGAAGTGAAAAGAGAAACCAACCCCCATGCCTTGTCTCCCCTTGTCCTCTCAGTCATTCATTTCATCAAGAAAGGCCATCAGGCTGGTCAAGCACAGTTGGTCCCTTGTAAATTCATGCTGACTACTGCCAATCACTTTGCCCTTAATACATTTGGAAATGTTTCACAGAGGAAATTGCTCTATAACCTTCCCAGGGATCAAGGTGAGGCTACAAAAGTCTGCATTTTCCTGGGCACTCCTTCTCTTTCTTTAAGAAAGGAGTGACATTTGCTTTCTTCCAGTCCTCAGGAAATTCCCCCAGTCACCATGACCTTTCATAGATAGATATGAATGCTCTTACAATGGCATTGGCCAACTCCCTCAGCATCTTTGGGACAATCTCATTGGACTTCTGTTTGTGCAGTTTGCTTAAATAGTCTCTAACTTGTTCCTCTGCTACAGGTGTTAATTTTTCATTACTCCAAACTTCCATGCTTGTCTGAGGGGCTGTTCCTGAGGGTAAATCCTAGCAGTAAAAACCAAGGCAAGGAAGACATTTTCTTTGTCTCTCATCACCAGGTTCCCTGCCCCATTCAGCAGCAGATCCACATTTTCCACAGTCTTCCTTTTGATACTGATGTGCTTACCTTTCTTATTGTTTTTCACATCCTTTGGTGTACTCCATTTGATTTGGGGTTTGGCTTTCCTAAATCTGTCCCTGCATGCTCAGACAGTGTCTCTATATTCCTGCTGGTCTCCTGTCTGTGGCTCCACCTCTTGTGCACTCTTTTTTAATGTTTAATTGGGACCACTTTTTTCACCATGCAGGCTTTGTGCCAGTTTTGTTTTATTTAGTGCACATAGGAATATACCATTCTGAAGCTTGGAGGAGATGACCCTGGAAAAATAACTAGCTGTCCTGGACCCATCTTCAATACAGAATTGCCTCCCATGGGATTCTTCCAAGTGGGACCTTAAACAAGCCATAGCCTACTCTCTTGAAGCCTAGGATTGTAATCCTGCTATTTGCCTTGTTCCCTTCTGTTAGAATCCTTGGGGATTCCCAGTTTGCTAAGCTGTATCTGGTCTATGTGACAGCAGGACCTCAGAACCTCTCATGGTGCTGGTCCTTCTACGGGTCACAGAGCTGTAAAGGAGCAGTCACTCTTAAATAACTGGCAATCTCACTGCTCAGTCCATACACACTCAGTAACAGACTTTTGCCATGCTTCAGACATTTCTCTATCTGTCTCATCCTTTCTTTCCTTCTAACCTGATCTATGAAACACCTCTCACCCACTTTTGACATTTCCTATTACTTCCCTACCTCTTATTTTCCCAGCTGTTTTCCAAGACTTCGTAATTAAATCTGGGGTTTTTTTCCATTATTTTGGGACAGGGTCAGATAATCCAAAATCATCCTTGCTCCACTAAAATCCATATGCAACTTCACACTATCATTTCATCTCCCATCCTGCATTTGCTTTTACTTGGCTTGATTACTTTCTGAACTGCCTTGTTCATCCTTTTATCCTTCTGGTGCATTTATTAGTACATGGTGCACATAACCCTTTGGGCATGACTTAATATATTACACACCTCTTTTCATTTCTCCTCTGTGTCCTTTCTCTTCATAACTCTGTAACACTCCATGATAGCCTATATGCCAACTTTAAATGGCTTATGTCTTAACCTTGATTTTATTTTTAATGTGTCTTTTATTTCTTTTATTTTATTTTTGTAAGAGGACAAGCTCAAGGTGTTTATAATGATTTTTTAGATGTATTTCTCACTTTTATTTATAATCTCCTGAAAACTGGAAACAGAGCTCTTTTTCTTTATTATATATCATTTCGATTGCCTTGTATTGCTGGAGTTGATCTGTCTTCAGGTTTTAAATACTCTCAGACTTCAGGAATACCTGGAGCCAGGAGTTTTAGTCCAATCAGTCTCTGAATGTGGGGCTCCCTCTGAATGTTATCTGACATTTATTTATTTTTATTAAAGATCATCTTTTCCCTCAGGAACAGGAAACAACGACAACAACAAAACATATATACAAAATTACACAGACTCTGTTATTGTTATAACAAAGAGTTATTTTTGTAAAGCTGGCCAGATTTGAGCCCATCAGTATTGCCTCTTGCTTTGTTCTCCTTGTCTTTCCTAATGATGATATAAAGACAGTTACAGAAATAATTTGTCTTGGATGGAAATCAAGACTCTCTCCTACTGTGAGGCCCAAGAAGACCAACCTCAGCACCTCAGCAGAAACATACTCAAAGTCACCCAGTGCTATGGGGGTCCATCTGTGTCCAGGCCTGTGGAGAAAGCCCTTCTGAGACCTCTGCTCTCTCGTTCACCTTCAGCTCACTTTTCTCGGATGTCTCAATAATGCTACCAGTGCTTCTCTCAGCCCCAAAGCTTGAGTTTATTAGTTAATGAAAGGGCAGCAGCTGTTTCCAGCATGTGCTTGTCTCATAAGCAATACTAAGTACCCTTCTTAAATTGTCTTCCAGGCATAAAACCCACCTGGTCATCTTTTATTAATTTCCCCATCTCTTTGTTTAGTCTATTGGTAACTATCTCTGTAAATATTTAATGGTCACCACATTGATCTGTGTAGCCATTCTTGTTTTCTTTAATGTCTCAGGCTTGCTGTAGAATACAAGAACTACAAAATCAGCTTAACAAATTACGGCTGCAGAGGCAGCTCCTCAGCTGTGCTCACTTCTACCAGAAAGAAGTTTCTGCTACATTCTGGAGAGGGAAATGGTCCCTTCATCCTACTTTCCTTAATACTTATGTGGTTTGGAAGCAGTGTCTCTCGTCTGCATTCAATATCCTTACATGTATTTGTTGTTTGCATGTCAGCAGACCTAAAGAAATTGCTGTCCCATTGTGCCCAGCAGTACATCAATAAAAAACAGTAAGAAATGTACTGTCCCCTAAGATGAATATAGAAAAATATATATTAAAAAAAAAAAAAAAGAGCATTACCTAATTACAGTATTTAAGCAGAGCTGCCATTTTTCACACTGTTATCCCCCCTCTGGTTTTATTGTCCTTCCCTCCTGCCTGCTCTTCAGGTTCTTCTTTCACAGAACACAAAGCCAGTAACACATCTGACTTTGATTCAAAGTGAACCGGTGAAGGATTCAGGGCAGGGATTGTCTCTCTCACACGCTGGCATAACAGTTTTCAAAACCCCACCTGCCACAAAGTGTGTCCCCATTCTCTGGTAGCCCTCAGCAAAGCTCTGTGAGCATGATTCAGCATAGACTACTCTCAGCAGCATCAAAAATTCTCTGAGTGCGCGTCATTTTCCTTGAATAATTTCTTTCTCTGTAGTGCTGCTTCATTAACTCTCCTAACTGACAAGTTTTACCCTGATCCAAGCTTTCATTTCCACTTTGAAATGTCTTGTTAGACAAGCCTCAGATCCTTCCAATTCCACTCCATGGCTGGTTTTTACCTATTAATAATGAAATGGTCGGAATTTAACAACCCCATTTTGGTTGCTAATATCATTGCATGTTTTAGGGGCTGTATGAGCAGCTATACAGATGTAATTTTATTCATATCTGCTGTAGGATATGTATAATTTGCAAGCAAAATTGCCCCTTTCTCTACTCCTTCCTTTTCATTTTTTGCAGTAGTGGCATTAAAGCACAGTTTTGTCTGTACTGCAAGACCCTCTTCCTAGTTTTACTTTTTTTCTTGTTTGTGGTCTCACTTGAGCATCAGTAGCACTGCAAGAAGTTGCAAGATCTTTGTTTTCTACTCATCTTTGAAACATTATGGGCAGACTGATGGTGCCATAGTGATTCTTGTGTTTTTTAGCTTTTCTTTTCCTAAACATATTGCATTTCAACCCTGAGTGCCAACATTAATGACTCTCAGAAATTCACCTTTCAGCACACTGTTCTGGGCCCAAAAGTCAAGACTTGGCTCACAGTGATTGTAAGTGTTTTTGGAAAGCTGAATGGTCCAGGAGATCTGACCTCTCTTGTTGGCACGATATGCTGGAAAACTTTATAAGGAATCCACAATGAGGATAGTCTTGTAAAGCCTTATAAGGTCTTTTTCTCAACCAAGATGAAAAACAGTTAACCATGTTTGTCTTGTGCCATGAAAACAAATCCATACACTGTACATTATGGATTTGATCCTGAAATCTCTTCAGAAGAGGCATCAAAGCTTCAGAATGGCGGGAGGAAATTCAAAGCTTGCTTTTGCAGGCAGATTAAAGTGGAGGTATCTTGTTGGAAAGAGATTGTAGTTTGTGTAGATCTTCATATACTCCAACAACCTCCAAGCATTGCGATGTTTTCTGAGATATTATTGTTCAGAACACATTAGAAGAATCAAAAGGCTTCTTCAACTTGCAGTCAAGAAACTACAATGAAAGATTGTGGCCTTCAGGTTTTAACAGAGAAGTACCTAACTCTTAAACTTAAAAATGTGTTCTCTAAAAAGAGTCAGATTTTTCTTCCCTAAATCAGCAAAGGTCATTATTGAAGCAGTGGCAGGACATAAATACACAGTTTTGGTTTGGTCTGTACACTTCTTTCCAAGATTTTAATCTTCTGGTCCCATCTCTTGTCTAAGGAACTACCATTGCTGGAATGAAGCTTGGATGACCAGACCTGATCTTCCTGTTGGTTTTGGAGGATGGCAGGTTGTTGATGGGACACCCCAAGAAACCAGTGATGGTAATACTGCTTGAATTTCTCTTTAGCCGTCTTTCCAATATTTGAGTTTTTTGTGGCAAGCAATGAGCTGATGATGGCTGAATTGGTGGCACCATATGGCTAACGACTTCTTTCACCAGATAACCGCATTCACTTATACTCAAGACCTTCTAATCTGAGCTCTAAAATATTAGATTTGTTTTTATTATAACATGTCTCATGATGCATATGCACAAAATCCTTCATGAGAAAGGCCCTGCTTGCTATAGAAGAGATGTAGTTCTGTTGCCAAAGATGCCTTCTAAAATATTAGAGAATCAATACCAGAGACAGATCAAATTAATTCTCCTTCATTTTATGTCTGCAGTCCCTACTAAGCTTCCTGAGCAGGCAGGAGAGAAAAAGTGAAAAGCCACTGTTATTCTTCCTAGCCCTTAATTTTCAAGTTCTTTGAAGACATTCTTAGCAAAATTACACTGAGACCTTTCTCATTCTGTCGTATGACTGAGCCCTCACAAAATTATCTGCTTGAATCAAAACCAGCTATATCTGCCTTTCAAGCACTTGAGACTTACAGTGAACTTCACAGTACCATTAAGGTATGGAACCATTGGGTTGTTTCAGACTTGTGTCTCTGCTGTTTAGAGGACTGCTAACAGAAATAAAAACTTTCACTTCTTGGTCAACAGTTCCTGTAAACTATCAAACAAGTTCACCAAGCCCCAAAAATTCTTTTTCTTTGAGAGAATATAACATTTTGACACGTTTTTAATTGATCTCTCACTCTATCTCTCTTTTCCCCATAGGTATGTACAGGTGTGGCCCAGCCTCAGTTCAAGCCATTAAACATGGTCACGTTTGCTTCCAATTTGATGCTCCTTTTGTCTATGCTGAGGTACAGATTTGAAAATTTTCACTACATTGAATGATATTAGTGGGACCATAGGTGAGACAGCAGATAGGGCTCCACTACAATATATATTTGAGAAGTTACTTCATGTATACTCCATGTCAAAGAAAATATTCATCATTATATCTTGACATGCAGGCCAGCTGGTGTGATACAGCTCTAACGAATGACAGAGATTTCTCTAATCTCTGCTCACCAATGTAATAAGCAGGAAAAGCTACTCTGGCTCTAATGAAACTTCAGGCTGTGGTCATTTATCTTTCCCAAATTCCAGCTATGCTGGCAAATGAGTCACTAGATCTAGCTGCTCATCTTCATCCCTTGTTAGCCGTTACCTCCTTCTTAGGCTTGCCAGTAAAGCTGCTTATGTTAAAACTTCCTTGCTTTTTCCAGTCAAAATGGATGCAGTGATTTTAAAGAAGTCTGCTCACAACATTCCTTTTGGCTGCAATAGGTCAAGGAGAGCTCACATGGGTGGTTTGACTGACAGATCTGAGAGGGGGATATCTCCATAAGGAGCAAGACAGTCTGATCTGGAGTTTTAACCTCTTGCACCACCAGAGCTGGTGTTCTCAGAATTGCAGCAGCCGTAGAGCAAGTCTCTCTCTAATTGAATTATATATAGGCTAGGACAGAAAAGAATAAAGATATTCTATCTATGAAGCAAACACCTCTTTATGGCCTGATGTAATCATGCCCCTCAAGCTCAAAGGGTATCTCTGTACCCTACTCAAGTTTATGCTGTCAGTTATTCTGGAGCTATGACTAGTAAAATGCATCTAGTCATTATTATAGCATATGACTAATTTTAAACATGAGTCTTCAATGCAAGTAATTAATGGGACTTAAGTCTATGTGTCATTATTTTGAGGGGATAGATGCTGGCTTCCCTTCCTCTCTCTACTTTCACATATCTCTGCTCCTTTTCATTTAATTCTATAGGTGAATAGTGATATTGTTTTCTCAAGAAGGCAGAAAAATGGAATCCAAGTGATAGAAAAAATTGACACAACCCATGTTGGCCAGTTGATTGTAACCAAGGAAGTTGGGGGTGATGGAATGATGGAGATCACTGAGGAGTACAAGTTCCAGGAAGGTAACCTGAAATGGTGTGGAACCATACCAATGTAGATTTATCTCAATTACATCCTGGGTGGTGTATTTACAAACCTCTGCCACTGAAGGAGCTTCATATAAAGCTCCCAAGGAGCCCTTGGAGCTCTTTATTTGTAGCTTCATCCCATAAACACTGCAGATGCCTTGAGAAAGCGCAAACTTTGCTACTCAGAAGTGCTTTGGACTGCGTAAGCTGTAGTGAAAATAAAGGGTAGACATGGAATAACTTGGAGCATTCAAAACAGTTCAAGGCTTTCTGTGCACCTGTTTAGATGTTTCTTACTCAGGCCAGATGTTCACACAGAGTAAATCAATGTAGCCCCATTAATATCAGTTAAGCAACATCAGATTATTTGACATGGCTTGAATCTTTAACACAGCTCACTTGGAACCTGTGAAGTTCTCCTGTTGCTAATTTTACCACAGGAGGGTTCACTGTCCTCATCCATTCATTTCAGCTACCACAAACTATGGAAGATGCACCCATGTGATAGGCAATTGGGCTAATGCAGTGCCCCTGTTTCTTTTCTAAATTTGATTTTCATTCATTTCTAGGCTCAGAGGAGGAGAGATTGGCTCTTGAGACTGCTGTGATGTATGGCGTTAAAAAGCAGAGTACCCAAGATATGTATCAGCCACAAACAGATGTTGACATGGACTTCCAAGTGCAAAAGGCAATCCTTGGCAGTGACTTTAAAGTCACTATAACTCTCAGGAACAGAAGTCATAGCTACTACACTGCTACTGCCTACCTTTCAGGCAACATAGTGTTTTATACCGGAGTTGCAAAAAGTGAATTCAAGAAACACTTTTTCAGCGCAAAACTGGAACCCTCTTCATGTAAGGCTTGCATAGTTGTTTTCAAAGTTTTGTTTTCTGTGATATTGCTAGCTTTGTTTCTCTGTGTCATTAACTGTCACCCATGGGTAGAGGAAATTCCAGTAGCTAGGGGGAGGATACTATATTGGGTGTCAGGAACTTAGCTGTGGCCCTGCTACAAGTGTCATTTAAAGCTGAAGCTGTTTTCTTCAAGCTGTTGCTCTCTGCATAACACTGTCTTGCACCAAGGTGCATGTTTGGGAACTGTTGATTTTTCCTGTTTAGTACAAAAGAAAACAAAGTTGTGCAGGTATTAAGCTTTAAGGTTTTGCTTTTCATACATTTTGTCTTCTAGCAGTATCACAGCAAGTGAAAGAAAAGTTCTGTTTTTTCAGGGTGACATTTACAGGGACAAAAAGATGAATACCTTGTCTTACTTGGTAGAAACTGACATGCTCTGAGTGGACCATAGAGGACTGGGTGGTTCAGGATTTTGTATTTACAGTCATCTAAAAAGTTTCTGTATAAGTAGAATGGGCCACTATGGAGCAGGGCATTTGTCAGTTGGGCAGGCACCCCTAAGGTGTGTTATTTTATAGACATAGCATTTGCTTTTCCTAATGCCTTCTGGATTGTGATGAAAAGATCCTGCCTCCTTCTTCTCATGAGTAAAGCAGTTCCTAGCAGCCTAACTCACACTGCTGAGGGCAGGATTTTGCATTGCTCAAAGTAAGGAAGAAGTATGTTGTCCTTTTTTATTTCAGACATAACTGAACTATTTCGTGGCAGCCATGGCAGGCCCATCCAGAAAACAGTAAGCAAGTGTTGAGGACCTGCTGTACTCCAAAGCATTGTGGAGCAGACTGACTGTAGATCCCTGGCTTCTCCAGGAACAAGTGACTGACAGTCACTTGTTCTCCTGCCAGGCTTGTGCTCTTGGGTCAGTGTTTCCAGCTCAGCAAAAGTGATGAGAATGTGCCCTTATGGCTGTTGTCTCAGAGAATTCTCCACTTAAGTTCCTTACTGAGAGAGTCAGGAACAATGATTTTTGTCTTCCTGATGCTGCTACTGGTCAAAAGCAATCTCTGATGAGCACAACAGGAGTGGCAGGAATTTGTGTGGCCAAAAGATGGGCCTCTTGATCTAGGTCTGGTGCTGGATCACAGCAACTCTGAGCTTTCTCATTCATTTTGCCTATCTCATCCCAGCTTAAGTGACACTGTGAGCCCTCTCTTGTCAGAGAGAATAAATTTTATATCAGTGACAAGCCCCATGGAATGACAGTTCCCACCATGCCATGAACAAAGTCCTCTGCTTTCTTACTCCCTTTGAACATCATTTAAAACTGCACATTTTTATATGGAGATGATTAATCTCCATAAAGTAGGACTCCACTTAGAAGGATCTGTAGGTGAAGGTTAATAAAAATTCTCCCTCTGGTCTATAACAAAGCCCTGACAACTGCCTGATGGTTCTCTCTAACTCCCTGACTCATTTGCAGGGGGTCTGGAAATGAACATTGAGTTGTTCCAGCACAGCCTATCAATCAAAACACAGTGTGGAGTTTTATAGTGTCTTGCGTCAGTTGCTAAGTATTTGATCTGAAATACTGCAAAACTTTTGGACACTTGGCTAAGTACAGTAAAAAAAATCAATTTTAAACACTCAAGTCTGAATTCCATGCCTCTTCTTTGATGGGGGAAAAGTTAGTCATCTTGTAAGAAATGTGCAAATAACTGCTGCACTTTTGGCTGTGATTTGTGCTTGGTTCCAAGACTTATGTCTGCTATTGCATCAAAGGTCTCTGTAAGGTATTATTACCTAAAACATAGCTTCTGCAGGGCTTTGAGACTCATCTAGTTCCTCAATGCAAGAAATTAAATGAATAGATGTTTAAGCATCACTGAACCTCATAATCAGTTTTTTCTAGGTTAAGTAAATGGTTTGTAAAAAGCTTATTGAAGGCATGCTGCAAACTCTAAATTGACTGATTGTGAGTGAATACAGGTTAAGAGAGAGGCACCTGAGAGAACAGAACATGGATTTTATTACTTGAGTATCAAAAGTATGTTCCCATCACTGCTTCAGGCCAAGGAGGCATGTTTTAAGGTATTACCACTACTCAAGGTGGAAATTATCTTATATCTGAGCTACAGTTATCAACTTGTGGAGCATTTTGTCCTGCAACGGGACAAAAAGCCCTCACAAGTTGCACCATCTCTGAAGGTCACATATAAAACTTGATCATGAAACCTTTGCTTTGGAAAGGAGTGCTATCAGAAACAGTGAGCTGACAGGCAGTGTGAAGAGAAGCAGCATGGTCATTTGCAAGTACATGAAAATAATCTGTCAGAGGTGTGATGGAAGGATATCTATTGAGGCACTGAAGCAGAATTTGCAGGCTTCATTCATGGCAGATAGTGTGTATGTGTATCTGGAGTTGACAAAAAATTACAATACAGTAAAGACATGTCAGAGGCATTCTTCCAGCACATGCTGCTGAGAGAACGAAGCAGAGTAAATTTTCAAGCAGGAAGTAAAAGCATGATTTTCAGAATAATGATTAAAGGAATTGTGTGGGTTGAAAACATCTTTGAGGATTTGAATAGCTTAAATCTTCCAGTGCCTTCAAAGGTGCTCTCATATCCACTTGGTTATATTTAGTTTTCTCAATTTTTTGTAAAGGCTGTAAGGCAGCTCAGTGTTGTGTCTCCCTTGGCTTTCCCAGGTGCAGTAAATGCTAGTGGCATCTTACTAGCACAGACATTGCTAAGGAAATAGAAGTCCATTATTCTTTTTTTCTTGTTTTTTTTTCCCTCTGGGGATTAAACAGAGAAGTTCATCTTTCCTTTCGCTGTAAATTTCTCTTGGATTGTAAATCATTTATTTATTTACTTATTTTACACATATGATAAATACCTTGCCCAATTTATAATTAACAGTTTCAGGCATTATGAAGAACTCTTCTATAAGAGAGACAGTGTGAAAGGGAGGGAGAGAGGGAGGAAGGGTGAGCACATCAAGTAAATTTAAGACTGGCCTGGTAAATCCAGGTCAGATGGTCACCAAGGGAATAGCTTTGAAACCAAATCAAGGAACTACTTTTGATGTGAGTGGATCAAAAGAGTAAAAAGGAGTGAATATCATTTACTCAATTGAGTTGAATTATCTCAGTGTGTACAGTGCATGTCACAAATGCAATACAAATAATGGATAACAGTAATAATCATAGTTAACAAATGGGTGATCTTGATATGTTTACTAGGGTTATAATGAATGTTTATAAGGCAAGAGGACCAGATCCATATATTCTGCCTGGTTATTTAGTTAGCAGGTCTGCTTCTCTGCGTCACATTCTCACACCATTGTTGGCCTGGGAATTGCAGTTCAATATGGTTAAAATTAATGATTCCCTGCATCTCAACCGTCTAGCCTAGGGGGATGTGTTCCTTCCAATAATTATTGTCAGGGAGCGCACGAAAGCTCTCTGGAGGGCATGCTGGTGACAGGAGAACCTTCTCGCTAAATTTTGCAGGCAAGTCCAGTGTAGGACAAAGGCAGATATCCAGATTTGTCCTGTAGAGGAGGTTGTCCCCCAAGTAGCCTGCAGTCCCCCAGTGGCTGCTCTGGAGGCCTTCCCAGTGTCATCTCTGCCAGGAAGAGAGGCAGAAGAAAGCACAGGAATGAAGTGGAAGAGGAAATATTTGGAGGTGTGACACTTAAAAGCTGGTTTTGACCTTCATGCCCAGTAGCTACTTGTTGCCAGTCTTGCTTCTCACTTATTCTGTGGGAGTGCCTAGAAACCTTCAGCTGTGGCTTGGGCCCATGTTGACCAGCATTGGGCAGAGACTGTGCACAGAGCTTTGACACAGGGAGCTTACAGCCTAAATGGAAAGAGGGCAAGATAAGAGGAGAAATGGTGACGTGAAGAAATGGAGATAATTTGGAAAAAAATAATCAGAGCCATTCTATGGGCGTGGGCCACTTTTCTTCCAAGACACTTGTGTAACTGGCACTGGCTATGATGGGAGGAGCATTCAGCCATTAAATAGCTTCAGATACCTTTTTTCTTTCCTGTTTCTCCCCTCAGCTAGTGATTTTGATGTTGTGATCAAAGCAAGTGAGTACATGAGTGACCTGCTGGACCAAGCCTCCTTTCATTTCTTTGTGACGGCACAGATCAATGAAACAGGGAAGATTCTGGCCATGCAGAAGGCAACAGTCCTGGAAGTTCCTGCCCTGCGGATTAAGGTAGCTCAAGGCTGTGTTGAAGGGGATGGATCACTATGCTGCATGCAGGCTGTCCTGTACAAGACTGTCACATTGACTGTACATCTCTGACAGAGGGGTGTACGGGTATGTGCACATTAGACCTTCAGTTTAACATGGACCTTATAAATCAGCCACTGGCTGGAGTGTATGAGGGTGTATATGTATGTTATATATTGTACGGAGTATCCCTACACTGAAGTCTGAATCTGGAAGCATCACTGGTAGTAGACAGCTAAAGTGAACTCAGTAGAGGAAGGAGGGGAAAAGATCTGAAAAACCTGGAGAAACTTAAAGGCTAAGAGAGATTACTCACTGCAGTCACTCAAGTCTTTTAACTACTTCAGAAGTCTTATATTTAAAGCAGCACAGCACAGAGGCCTCCTGCTGAAGAATGAACCTAGTGAGGTGAATTTTCTTGGAAAGCTCCTGCAGGTGTTGTGGAAAGTTAATCCAAACTTAGTCAGGCAGCATTGATTTTAGACAATGCTTTCAGGATTTCAGTGCTTTGCTACCATGCTGTGAATGTACTAGCAGTGGAGTTCCCTCAAAGTTCAAGCATTTCTGCGTGTGGCATGGTGCCTATGAAAATGCAGAAGTGTAATGTTTATGATAGGACAAAGACTCCATGTTGTACTGCAAAGGCAGGGCTGAGATTTAGAGTTCTCAATCATAACTGAGCATCCAAATTGCCTCATTCTCAAAAGCACTGAGCCTTTATCCGTTCTGAATGACTTTATTTGGATCTGCTTTTTTTTCCTAATACTCCTAATACTCAAAAAAACAAAATAATCAGAACACCTGTTCAGGAAGCTTTGTATAAACACGAGTGCAACTTCCTAAAATTCAGGACCTTAAAAGAAATCTGTTTATAAACTTTTTTCTCCTGTATATTATTTGAATCAATGTTCAGGTTTCCATATAACAATTTATGTAGATACCACAGCCTGCTGCAAAAAAAGCTGGGGTTTTTTTAGATGCAGATCAAAACTGCAGTGAATCATAGAATCATAGAAAACAGTTTGTGTCAGAAGGGATCTTAAAGTGAAGTTTACAGCAAAGCCCACTCCATTTCGTAGTCTACAGAGATGCCATAATGCTCTGATGAGACTTTTTTGTGTTAGCAAACCAAAGTTTTTTGGTTTACTGAACATTCTAGAAAGGAGGTAAACAAGACAGATAAACTACTTCAAATACCTGTTTTCAGTAAACGAATTTTAAAAGTAGAAGGTTCTTCCAATTCAATGCTTAAACAGAACGTCTCATACAGCATCTCCATTTTCAGCTTCAGAACTATTTATCCTCTCTGATGTTATAAAGAAAGGATCTTTAGAGTATAAGATAGGTTGTTGTCCAATAGCCATGTTTTCTAGTACAACTAAGTTTGTTTCTTCAGTTCCTTATGATGTGCAAAAAATATGCTGAAATATTAAGAGTTGGATCTTTCAAGTGTGCACACACACATGTATGCATGTATTTATATATTACTATTTATACAGGAAGCTTCAGTTTATTGTTCTTTTAAGAAATCTGAGGAAGCTTATCCTCCTAGTTTTCTTGTCATTTTTCTTCAGTGAATGTGACTGACAGACTGGAGCTCTTAATGTGAGAGTAAAAAAGTACTATGAAAAACTTATTTCTCCTCATTTTCAGATCTTTCTGTTGATCAAAGATGATTGTCAGAGTTAACAGTTGAGGGAATTGCACCATATTCTAATTTAGCTTGAGACCAAGTTACAAAAATACGCTCAGAAAATACATATCATTGTCTCAGATGCATCTGTAGATGTTCAGGATGAGCATCTAACTGTGATCTTAACTGGACAATTGAAATATAAGGACATGAGACCTCTGACTGAAAATGCCACTGATATCTTTTTGCAAATGCAGGTGGCTAAACGCTGTTGATAGCTCAGCTGTGAGTAGCTCATCCTTTACTCCAGTCAATATATTGGTATTCAGTGCAGAGTGATCCCTTAGACTGAAGTCTTTCCACCTTTTTTGCAGCTGTCGTACTCCTTGAAAATTTGTAATAGGGCTGCAGACCCCAGCGGAGCACTTTAAATTTATTGACAAGATACTTCTCAATGCCCTTTAAAGTAGTTCATGGACCAGCTGGGTTCTGCCAGCCATAAGTTGAAAACTTTTGCCTGAGCCTTTCATATTCTGCAAGAAATGTTGTGTTTCTAGGGAAAAAAACAAAAAACAAACAAAACAAAATTCCCATGCATGTAGTCTGTGTTTAAAAACATACTCTTTTGGAGGTATTATCTGTAGTGATCTGAAGGGACAGACAGATCCCTTCAGCTGTGTACAATACACCTATAAACATATGGAAGTCAATGTGATCACTGCTTATTAGTCCCACAGCTTAATATTTTACAGTGTAAAATGTATTGCTTTTTGTTATGTAAGGGGTTTGGAGGACAATTGTCTCTCAGGTCTATTTAGAGCACATGAACAGTATCAGAAACCTTTCAGAGCACAAGAGGCAGTTGGGGAAGATGGACACGACACTTTTCAGGGCTGCAAGCAATGTGACTCCATGTTCCTAATTTAGGGTAATAAGACTTGCCCTTCTCTTCTGGAGCTCATGTCCTGAGCAGGGCACACACTTCAGTTCTGGTGAGGGAAGCAGACTCTGGAGGAGAGGCCTCCTCAGCTGGACTTGACCTCAGTTGGACACTCAGCTCCAGGCCTGTGAGCACAGACTTCTGTTTCTGCCTACAGAAATGAGGGCTTCCCTCCTAACCTGCCATGAGGGAGGGAAGATTGCAATGGTTAGAAGTATCTGCAGCGGTACCTATAGCCCATCCGTCTTACTAGGCTTCCTCTGCCTCATGCTGTTTTGCTGTGTGCTTCATTCTCTTTCCTCCTCTTCCTTGAAAGTACTTGCAAGATTTCACCGTAGGGCATTTAATTATTATTATCTTGTGCAGCATTGTCCTTTCTGTGTATTGCAGACCCAAGGTGAGCTGGTAGCAGGTAAAGTAATGTCTGTGACTGTGGAATTCACCAATCCTCTGAAACAAACCCTGGAGTATGTCACTCTTCGCCTCGAGGGACCTGGCGTGCTGAGAACAATGAAAAAGGAGTTCAGGTAGGGAGAAAAGCATGACTAGCTGGCAGTTCATCTCCTACTTGCTCACAGGAGGAAGCTCACAAGAGGCACTTAACTAATGCTGCGCTGAGTAATTCAATTCAGACACTCCCTCCTTACTTCAAAATTCAATACACAGAGGAGCTGTAGGTCTCAATATTCAGAAGTCAGGCTGTCCAGAGAGACAGTGCAGAGAGATTCTGGGGGCATTTCACGTGTTCAGCACCAGCACTGGAGGAAGGGGTAGTGATTGTAGGTAGTTGTTAATGCAGCTTCAGTTTACTTTTTCACTGTATTATATTATTTTTAGCACTTGACAATAGCACCTATGAGCTTCTACCACAAAAAGATACATTTATTCTACCCATGAAGTGTTTACTGCCACTCACTCAGAATGTGCAAATCAAGACTTGTGCTGTCTTTCAAAAGGGCTTTTCTCCACTCATGTTAATCATGATTATACAAGACGTTCAGATATCTCAGATGATCTTTGCAAGCTTATGTCAAGACACAAGATGTGTGTCAGATGCAGCAGAGCCCTCAGGTATGGCTGCAGCGTGTGTGGTAACACAGCTTCCCCCTGCCCCCAATAGCACCACTGCACAGGGCTGCCCTGGCACAGAGGTGTGCTCTCCACACAGGGTACTCCCAAGTCTGAAAAAAAGGAAAACCACCTTCATTATACAGAGTTGCAGCTCATGCCGACACAGTGGTACCCATAATCTGGGCAAGTTGTTTCCTAGACCCTCCTCCCATTTGAGTTCAGCTTAAAAGCTCAGCATTAGCTTGTACCAGGATAACTGGAAATTTTGCAGCCATTGCTTAGTCTTGGGCAGCCAAAGCAATACCATCTATCGTTACCTGAGCTGAGGGTCCCTGGGTATGTGCAAAAGGAATTTGAAAAACTGCCTGTGCTTCAGCAGCTGTATAAATTGTCAGCATTATCTGCAGCCAGTAGGGGAGGTCTGAGTTTGATTGCACCTGGGACAGGGATAAAAAAGGTCAAAACCAGTCTCCAGAGTAGAGCTGGGTAGAAAAATGACTGTGAAAGAGCATCATACTGTGTTTGCTTTGTGCACAAGGCATGTCATAGACGCTGCTGAACATGACTCAGCGCAGTCCACGTGAGTTGCACAAGTTACAGCAAGAGCCCACATTGCTGCCTAGCCATGCCAGCCTCCCCTGTTGTTCTGCATCCTTCTCAAACTGAAAGCTGCCATGGGCTACTCTCACCTTGAAAAATGCAGAAGTTGCCGGGTGCATCAGGAGATAGGGCATAAAAATGACTGACAAAAAGATGTCATTTTCTCTCAAGTCAACATGTTTCCACTTTTCAGTAGTGCCCTTGGCATCACTTAAAATGGAAATGGATCAGCTTAGTCATTTCAAGATCTAACTCATCTGAGATGAATGGAGGGTGCAGGTTATATGCACAAAGGACAGAGCAGCAGGCAGTTGTAGTTTATTTAGATAATAATCACTATTTGCCTCCATGCATTCAGAGTGATAAATGGTTCCAGTGTGGTGATGGCTCAGCATATTACTCAGAACCATTCATCACTGAATTCTCCCCCAGGAAAACCATATTAGGGTGACCTTACTCCACTGCAAAGAGAATTAAACCTCCACTCTTCCACTGCTTCCCTGTCCGTCAGGGACTGTCACATACAGGATGTGGCTTCTGCAATTCTTTGTCGGGATGAGACCTTTGACCTCTCTGTACTTTCAAGTTAGCTTTTCTGTATCACTTGGGTGACTCCACAAAACAGGTTTGTGAGATTCAGCTGATACAACATTATTCTGGCAATGTAGTGGCTTGGGGGCTTCAGTCTTGACCATTCATAAAAACAATGCATATATATATATATATATATATATATATAATGGTATTTAGCTATTGGCCTCAGACAGATGAGGAGCATGACTTAGGGAAAAGCCTTTGGCAGCAGCAATTACTACATAGGTCATAGTATTTGCATGACAAGTGAGAATTAACCAAGGCAATAATGAAGTTTTAAATGGATTTTAGCCAAGCATGCTTTCCCACTATCAGGTAAATCACTTCGGGTGTTTCTACATGTCAAGTTTCTACATCCCGAGTGCTCAAGAAAGTAGAGTGAAACTTGCTGCACAGCAGAATTACATAATATCTTCTTCACTTTCCATACAGATATTCCCTTGCAGATCATTCCCATAAACTCTTACTTTAAAAAGGTATTTAACCTTGTGCAGCAATTGAAGTTATTGCTTTACCATGCTACCATTTTAGTGGGCATTTTGTGGAGCAGGCAAGCCAGCTGAAGGAAACAGAATATCTCTTATTAAGAACAAAGGCAAAAAGAAGGAAAACACTTGCTGGAAGCAGTCTTCACATAATCACATAAAAGATATGATTTCCTCTGCTTTTTCTTTTCTAAAACTGGGTACATGCCCCAGGGTACCTATGACTGTATATGCAAAATGCAATGCAGTGCCGTGTGGAGGTACTTAAGTTAACCTCTAAGGAACTAGAATACCTCTCATTTTAGAAGGCGCAGACATGCACTGAAAAAAATATTCAGGTTAGGTAGCTCATTTAGAGCTAATTAAGGTTTCTTGTCTTGTGGTAACTGTGGTAAGCCTGGGCTGTCATTTCTGTCCTGATCCTGTCACAGGACATGGAATCTGAAGGCCAAATCCTACCAGATGAGAATTTCAAAGTGCAACTGAAGTTTAGGCTTACTTTATTCTGACTTTAATCAGTTCTTTGTGGATTATCATAGCTATGTGAGATGAAAACTGGGGCTAAATTCACTGTCCTCTTAACACTGAAGAAAACATTTATTTTTATAAATAGCTGCCAGCTATGCTACCTTCCCCATTGGTTCCTTTGGAGCAGCAGTATCCTGACATCCCCTAAACATAATCAATCAATATCAGCCTTCAAAATTTGCACACAGAACATAGTGAAAGCACTGAGAAAACACAGAAACCCAATACTTAAGGCTTTCTGTGCACACCTGAGTTGTAACAGAAATGGAAAATCAAGAGTAGTGCAGAATACAGTTGCTTTATAGTATGAGTTATTAAGAGTAATGTAAAAGGGTAACTGCTAACAGCAGGAGTCCTGCAAACACTCTGACCTGTTTGTGTGGACATGAAGTCATCTCAAGTGGCCAGTGAGATCTGCTGATGTTACAACTATGGAAGGGTGGTTGAAGGTAGGAGGTGGCAGAGGAGCTCAGCGTCTCATCAGCTCTGCATTGGGTTTGCACAGGAATGCCGTGGACACTTCATAACAAGGACTTATTTAACTATTTAAAGAATCACTAACAGGCTATAACAGGTAAAATGGAATTATGAAGTAGAAAAAAAAAGTGTTAGCTATAAAGATTATTCTGAAACTGATTGTGAGAGGAAATGAGAGGAGGCAGAAGAAAACGTATTCATTTTGGAAATTTAAAATTAGCCGAAAGGAAAGGCTAGAAAAGGATTTGGCAGAGTCAGTTCTGAGAGGAAGATGGAGGGAATAATTTATAGGACATTTATGAAAATGAATGAAACATAAAAAAATTGAGGCATGTTATACTGTCCACCTTCATTTTCTCCAGTGGGTCAGGCTGAGAACACTGGCTGACTGATCAGAATATTCTTACTTTCCTCTTCTACAGGCAAATCCCAGCAAACTCTACCTTGATCTGGGAAGTAAAAACCATCCCAAGACAACCAGGGTTACGAAAGCTGATTGCAAGCCTGGATTCTAATGCTTTGAGGCATGTGTATGGTGAGCTGAACATCCAGGTTCAGAAACCATGAACCAGGATGCTGCCTTCATCTCTCATTTAGCTATATTTCAAAATGTCATGGTGGGGGGAGGGAAGGGGAAGAGGTGGAAATCTGCTTTTTGTTATTTTGGTCATCCTTGTGCTGAACAAAAATTCCACAAAGAAACCTAACTTGGTAAGACTGGGGAGAGCATGAAGAAACACCTGAATGATTTATAATTAGATACATGTAATTAAAGGCAATTCTAGGCCATATTATTCCTACAGTTCACTTGTATTTATGGTCTTTTGTATGAGTGCTGCAAGGGAATCTGAAAAGCTCCATTCACCAAAATAGTCTGAACTTTAGTTCTAATTAAGGCCTGATATTTCACTGAAAAAGAACCCAGAGTTATAAATCCTTAGATTGAATTACACAACCCTATGGCAGATCATTCAGGCTGCAATAAAAACAGGTATTTCTAGCTAAAGGGACTGCTTTATCTTACATTATAATTTTCCAGTTCATGCAGAGCTTACTTGCTGGAAGCATCTCTCAGGATATGTTAGCTCCAGAATATTCCCAGCTCCTTGTTATCTCTTGGTGTTTCCCTCTGCCTTTCTCCTATTCTTTCATGTGTGCAGCCACTCATACATACTCACTCATGTATTTCATGCCCTCACCCCACCACTATGCTGTTGATATACTGTTCCTCTCTTTTGCTTGATGAAAATCCAGAGTGTTTCATGCTCCTACTCAGAGTTCTTCACACCAAACTTTCATTTCCTGGTCACATCTCTTGTATATGATGTATTCTTTCTTCATGCTTTCCCGTCTTCTTTCCTGAGCCCATCCTGCAGCCCCATTTCCCACATGCGTGTGTCCTGCCCAGAGCAATCCAGGCTCTGCCAGCTGTTGAATGGTGTGAAGGAAAGAGGAGTGATGGGGACAGCCTGAGGGTCTTCTACTGCCAGGCCCAAAAGACTAGCAAATATCCTGCACTGGAGATGTGAGTAAGTTTAGGTGAAACACTTGGGGATGAGTTTAAATTAAACCATGCCTGAAAGTTTCCAGAAATCACTGCTACTGCAGAATGAAGGGCTGTTGTATGAGCAACCTCAGGAAAGTCCAGGGACAGAAGCTCAGCTGGAAAAGGAATAAAGATGTATCCCAAGTCAGAAACTTCACAAGCTGGATCTCCTTCCTGTCTTTCTCGCAGTATATTCCTCTGTGAGGTTCAGTAGGGCCTCCCAAGGCATTACTCCTCCACTGAGGATCTTCGGGTTTCCATTAGTCTTCCATGCAGGGCACCACTCCATCCTAAGCCATGTACCCCATTGTGCTAGGTCAGCTAGAGTGTGTGTGGGTGTGTGTGTGGGTGTGTGTGTGTGTTCATTTCTCATCTCCCATTAAATCCTTGAAATCTCTTTCCATGAGGCAAAATGCACACATCACAAGCTGTGGCAGCTCCTCTCCACAGGACATGTGTAAGAGTATGTCCCGTACTAGCAGCAGAGGTGAACTAACTGAGCTACCAAAGTAGTTAAAAGGAGCCTCATGTTCATTAAAAGGTGTGGCTTTATTATACTGTGGATGACTGTGTCATTTTGTGGTCTCATTAGTAAGAAAGCAAGGGAGATGAGTTGCCTTCTGCTCCTCTTCTTGCCACACCTGGTCTCGCGCAAAACCTGCTATCAGCTGTTAAAAATAAGCAGGTCCTGGGAGGGTAGAAATGCAGGCTGCTTTTTTGATAAAGAATGTGGAATAAAGTAAAGATTCATACTACCTGATATGCTCGATGAGTACCCCTGGATCCAGGAATGCCAGACCTTTAGGCACTTTCACTTAAGGCATCTGCACACATTCATTTTGTACAGCTTATGTGACTACATTAGAAACTGCAGTTTCAAAGTCTCCATATTAATCCTTTGGGGCTCAAGGGACAGAACAGTGTGTTGTAAATGCAAGATGACAATCTCTGTTAAGTAATTAAGCAGTCCTACCAGAGTCCACATCTTCTTAATAAAATTATCTTCTTGTTTTGCCCTTGCATATAAGCCTACTTTCCATTACAGACTTTTTGTAACTACAGTGTAATAAGATTTTAAAATAAAGCACATGTGCACTTGTGTGTTATGTTCTGTGTTTGGTTCACTTCTACATAGTAGCATTACAGACACCACTTGTTGCGGCTGAACTGTGAAAGTTAAAAAATTCACTTCTAAGCCATGCTAGTGGAGGTGCCTTTTTTTGATTTTTTGGTGCTAAGGAGAAAATCCTTCCTTTATTTGAATGAACATTAAAAAAAAAATATTACAGGCTCACTTTAACTCTTTGCCTTTGGTTTTCTTTCTGTTTAAACAACTGACTGCCTAATGCGTTGGAGAAGGTGACAATTTCCAGAGCACATCACAGTGCTGGCACAGAGAATCCCCAGATTCCCCCAGAAATTGCTTTAACACGTGAGAGCCCATTAAGTGGCTAGTGCGCTCCTAATGAAACCTTATTTACTACATCCCACTTTTAAAGTGTGCTTCTTTCAGCCAAATGTTTCAGGGCATTTTACTAACAGTTGTTAAGCTGAATAATGTCCACCAGGAGACAGAAAGTACTTTTACTGATAGTTTATAGAGGGGTATATTGCAGCAAAGAGAAGCGATGACTGGGAGTAGAGGCCAGGGATGACAGTAACCTTTGGCATCCCCTGCCCACTTACTAGGTACAGAGTTGCTAACAAAAACCCTAAAGACAAAACGAGAATGGCCTCTAGGATATCAGTCACTCATCACCCTGTGCACGAGCTGTCCCATTAATCAGAGGTAAAATCTGACTGAAGAAGCAGTAAATGCTGTGTTAGCGCTATAGGTACACATGAGAAATAATCAATCAATAATAAGGTCAGATTGGCAACCCAGATGCAGAAGATCTCTGAACCTGAAAATAACTGGAGTTCAAACTCTTCAGCTGAAGGTCTCTTTTGAGTGGTGTGAACTTGTGTCCTCAACCCAATCATCATATCTCAGAGATGGACTTGGGAGGAAGAAGTCCAAAACCAAGCCTGTGCTTCCACAAATCCCGCTCTCCAGCAGCTCAGAGAAGCCAAATACAAACAAAAGTATGTGCTCTCCTGAAAGCACACCTCAGTTGTTACCAGCTTGTTACATAGAAGATAGAGACCAGGCTGCTTCAATTTCCATCAATTTGTCACTTTCAAAATCTGGTTATGATCAAAAGGAAACACACATACAGAACTAGAAAGAATATATTGCTAGCCTTGTTAAAAATACTGTAATCAAATAACTACTATTAGCTGAGATAATTAGGATTTAATTATATTGTATTTTCATTACAATAACCCTAATACTTACAGTCCAAATTATACCAGGTTCACTTGATACACATAAACTTTCTAGCATACTCCCCTTTCTCTTCTTCTATATGTAACACTACACTGCGCCTCTGATATATTCAATCTGGGACAGAGGCATGTGTAACAACATCAGTCATCAGTGTTCCAGGTCCTCCACCAAGCACAGTCGGGCAGTGGAAGAGTTTCTCTTCCTCTTTGCATAACAGAAAATTTCTTCCTTCTCACCCTGTAATCCACCAGAGGTAATTTTTACAGCCATAGTAATACACTCCACATCTTGCTCTTCCTCCATGGGTTCATAACTCCACAATAGATCCAAATTTGCAATATAATGCATTTTATATATGTTGGATATATGTTTGTTCTTTGTTACATTCAGATTTGTCTTACAACTGCTAATGTTGTAGCCTTTGATGACTAGGAATTAACTGCTGGTGAGCTATTTTAAGCTTGAGGCCTCCAACATCATCCTGCACCTGTGCTGCCAGGGTGCCCTGTTATCCTATGCTAGCAAACCTTTACATTACATTTTACTTTGGGGTCATGAAAAGTTCATTCTACACAGAATAACTACCTGCTATCTACTAGTTACAGAAAGTGCATATGACAATAAACATTTAATAATGTAATTAAATAAAGCAAAGGAAATGTTAAAACAAAGTCAGTAGTAGATATCATGTCATTAGATAATTGCTCTTGCAGCTACACAAAGCAGAGTAAAATCACAAGTCCTGAGGCCTCTGCTGCTAGCTTGTTACCAAGCTGTGACCTTTCTCAAGCAGCATCTTATTTGTAGGAAAAATCAGAGAATGTGCCTGAGCATTGACTTTTCTAGTGACTGGTGCTACCAGTGATAATTGGTTTAAACTGAAACTAATCGATAAATTCTCTGCCAAATGGGTGACCCCCCTAACCCCCCCACTCTCTTCTCTCCTCCTGGGGACTTGTATACTGCCCTTTACACAGCATATTACTTCCATGTTTGTCCTTATCTTTTCTGAGGAGGAGGAAGGTGCTGGCATCTAAACCTGAGTGACAGTGCAATGGAAGAGGATATCCAGATCAGAGGGGGTGGGAAAAATGTCTGAGCTTCTTCAAAGTATAATTATTAGCCTATTATGATAAAGGAAATTCAGAAGTACACTGTGAAAGCTGATGGAAGGAGAGGAGTTGTCTTGTATGTAGGTGCTTGTATGATAGCTGGTAGTGAGTAGGAATGTGATATATACATTAGAGAAATGTATACTGGAACAGCAGCTGTAATGGAAGACAGTGACTAAGAGAAGCCAAGAGGTTTTGGTGTGCAGGTGGGAGGGGTTTACTTAGCGCTTAAGGGCACAGTTTAAAAAGCTGGGGTGAATATTGAGGAAAATGGTTCAAAGAGAAGATTCCTAGTAGGGTGGTGTGAGGAAAAAGCAAGCTGTAAGAGAGAAAGTCCAGAGGTCTGTGTTGCCTGATGCAGGGAATCAACAGAAGAGACTGGTAGTGGTGGCAGAAGGCAGATCTTGTGGCTATCGCTGGAGCTGGATGTGGCACAGGAATTCACCTTCTCCACAGGAAGATTAGTAAGCCTGTGCTGAGGACCATGGCAAGGCTCAGGAGCAAGCTTTGTCTGCAAGGCTGGCAGATCATGGGGAGGAGAAAGTCAGAAAGTCGGTTGGGTGATGGAAACCTGGGCACTGCAAGGCAGTCAGCAGCTGCAAATCAACTGCATGACTGAATGTGCACTACAAGGAGATTCAGGCTGGGCTCAGCATTTTCCTTAAGTCACCTGCATCCCAACTGAGACATGGTTATGCTTTTCTGGCTTCTGCAGTATTACCCTGAGAATAAAAGGGCCCCCTCATAACTCCTTGCTGAATTCCTGCTCAGGTTTTGGCTAACACAGTGATCATGCTAGGACCTGATGTATGCTGCGATCTGCACCACTAGATCAAAGCCAGAGCAACTTGTAGGCAGGGTGTGATGGACAGGAATGGGTAGAGGTCATTTTAAGCTGTTATCACCTGCAGCTTGCTGTCTCCTGCAGCCATAATCCCTGTGTATTGATTGTGTGACAGTTTCTTCAGAATCCACTTATTTCTGGAAATGCTGCTGATCAAACTTCCAAGCTGGAGGTTACAAATAATATCAGCTTACCCAAAAATCTTTTGAAGTGGATCTAACAGCAGCCTTTGCTGAGGCTTTTGTGCATTCAGGTGTGATAGAGGGGATACCCACAAGGTGATGGAGAAAGAAGAATGAGCACTCACTGTGAATTAGGTAACTATTGTACTCACTCTTGCATGAGTTATATATTACAGAACTTGAGTTAGAAACATTAAGTGATGAATCAGTGAATTTGCATGTTAAGACTAGTCTGTACAAAGGGGATTTAGAACTTGTTTAATGCATTTGTTTTCTTTTGTAGTGTGTTCATAAAATGAAATTTATGGAGTACATTGTCCTATAAATCCAAGTGACTCGAATGCATGAAGCCACCTTGATTGTAAGAAGTAGGAAACATCTGGCCTAGCAAAAACTGTAATAGCAATGAGTGGCATTGCAGATGCAGGTATTTTGCTTATGCTACAGGAGTCTCCTTATTGGGCACAACTGCAATGCAGTCTCTCTGGTAGCTTTGGTGGCTTTCTCTTTTGTGAGCTTTTGCAGCTTTATTAGCTTTTAGCATATACGACACACTTGGGCAAGGAGTTCCCCAGGTGTGCTACTAACAGATATGAAGAAAACATTTGGACATCATTCTCCTACTGGCCTCCCTTGATGCTATGCATCTCTGGTACTGGAATAATCAGGGAAAACTTCCCTCTCCAACATGTGCTCTATAATTTCCTAGACTTCTGTACTGTATTTCGCCAAATCACATTTATCTTTTTCAGTCCTACCTCAGTCACTTTGTACCTAGAAACTGTCCCACAGCTGTCATCAGTCTCATTTCTCTCCTCTGAACTTCTTCCACTAGTATATCACTTTAAGTACCATTTAAATCCCATAGAGCTGTTTTAAACATCTGTATTTTGAAAGGATACTGCAAATGAGAGAATGGCCTACCAGAGTACAGAGATTGTGGGTCTCTTGGGATCTAGATTCATCAGGTTAAACCTGGACACAGCTGTGACTCAATTGGAGCCTAAATCTGCCTTGGTTACAAGCTCTGTACAATTGAAGTTGAACATATTTTATTCCAGCACGTATGTTGTTTCTTGAAATCCTCACTCTCTCATACAACCATCAGTGTGACTGCCTTTGAAAAGACGATGGACACATGTCTCCTTTTAACTATATGCAATTCCATCAGTAGTGATGGCTCCAAGTCCCCTTTGCAGCTGTAAAAGTTTACCCTGCTGTTTACCTTAAAGTTTGTTAGGTTTGCTGTACTCTACTAAGCAAACAACTTGAGCTAATTTAGTGGCTGTTAGAAAGATGGTATTCCAAAGCCTCTGCTACCTAAACAGTTTAGTTTATTGGAAGCCGTTTTCCTGTACTAAGATAAGCTTTGCACAGTGGCATTATAAACCCCACTGCAACATGCTAGCGAATCATTTTCTGCATTTCAGCTGGTCAAGTAAAGTAGCCACAGTTTTTGCATTATAAAAAAATACTTTGTGTTCCAACCAGCTAACTCTGAAAGAACTTATAAATAATAAAGCCTATTCCAAAAGCTCTGTTTGCCTTATCAGTATTACTGGTGCTCAGGGGAAAAATGCCTTTGTGTTCAGAGGCACTTAGCATAGGGGAATTTTCATAATCAAACTGCAAATTGTGTTTACAACTGAAGGTGTGAGGTGAGGTAAATGGAAAAAGCCATCATTTTGGGGGGGGGGGGGAACAGACCAGACTCTTGGGGTCAGGAATATAAGAAAGAAGAAGTGCCATGCTTGGCCTCATCCTCACCAACAGGAAGGGCTGGTTGGAAATGTGATGCTCCAGGGCAGCTTCAGTTGCAGCAATCATGAGATGGTCGAATTTGAGATCCTTAGTACAGTGAGAAGAGTGTGCAGCAAGCTCGCTGCCATGGACTTCAAGAGAGCAGACTTTGGCCTCTTCAGGAACCTGCTCAGTAAGGTTACATGGGATATAGCCCTAGAGGGCAGGGGAGCCCAAGACTGTTGGTTGATATTCAAGGATCACCTGCTGCAAGCGCATGCTGCCAGCTCATGTTCATTTTCTCATCAACCAACACCCCAAGGTCCTTCTCCGCAGGGCTGCTCTGAATCTCTTCTCTGCCCAACCTGTAGCTGGGATTGCTCCGACCCAGGTGGAGGACCTTGCACTTGGCATGGTTAAACTTCATCAGGTTGGCATCAGACCACCTCACAAGTGTGTCAAGGTGCCTCTGGATGGCATTCCTTCCCTCCAACGTATCAACCGAACCACACAGCTTGGTGTCATTGGAAAACTTGCTGAGGGTGCACTCAATCTCACTGTCCATGTCACTGACAAAGATGTTGAATAG